>JXPL01009604.1:1973-12616 GCA_001015235.1 Sphyracephala brevicornis | reverse complement strand
ATATATTATAATATATTATAATATAATATAAACTTGCTTTACGTGCTACCTTCGTGTCTGCATTTGAAATCCAACAATACTCTGTGCTGTCTTCTTCGTCTTGATGCACAGAGTTCGTGCGAAGCATATTCAACATACCAGGTATGATCACCGAAAATATTTGCTTGCCTGACCAGAGTGGTATGGGCTTAATAATGCAAGGAATAGGCACAATACCATCCCAATTTGGTAAGGTCATTAGATAATTCATAAGTTCCTCGCGCTCAATGAACACATCTCGTTTGGTCATTTTGAATGCGCCAATGAGAGCATCTTGCACGATACCCATTACAGGCTTGTTCGTTTGTGGAGTTATCATTTGTCTGGAAGCCAATTGAATATTTTCGACTTCAGCGCGTGTGAAGAGACTTTGTGGCAGATGTAAGTTCATTTCATCACCGTCAAAGTCAGCATTGTAAGGAGAAGGGCATGAGAGATTCAAGCGAAAAGTGGACCAGGGCAACACCTTAACACGATGTCCCATCATTGACATTTTATGCAACGTAGGCTGCCGGTTGAATATCACATAATCGTCGTCCCGTAAATGTCGTTCAACAGTATAACCGTTTAATAAGCGTAAGTTTGTTAGGTGCGGCTGCGTCATTAGGTTGACGCGCTCACCACTAGTTCTAATTATGTACTTGGCGCCAGGATATTGATTTCCTCGCTTGACAAGCATCGTTAAGAACTGCAAATGAAACAAGTTTATATCATTAATGCACTTCACACTTGAGACTATCTTAATCTTCGGTGAAGTACTTACATCAATATTGTGCGGCGTAACAAGTTCTGGATACGTAAGATTTTCAGCGATTGTACGTGGAACACCTACTTGATCGAGCGACAGTGATGGATCAGGTGTGATGACAGTGCGTGCAGAAAAATCGACACGTTTTCCCATTAAATTGCCACGTATTCTGCCCTCTTTACCTTTAAGTCGAACTGAAAAACTTTTCAGTGGTCTTCCCGATCTATGAAATGCTCTAGGCGCACCGGCCTTATCATTATTAAGTAATGACGATATAGTATACTGTAAGAGTAATTGCTTATCCTTTATAACATTATCGGGTGCTTGATTTTCCATTTGATATTTCAGATCATTATTTGCTTTTACAATTTCTAAATACATATAAGTCAAATCATCTTGAGCTCTGTTTTGGCCATTAATCAGCACCGCTGGTCGAACGCACATGGGTGAGACTGGCAATGCTTGAAAAATCATCCATTCCGGCCGAGAATACTTCGCCGCAAAACCCATTATGTAGCACTCTCTGTTACTAATTTTGGATAAAATATCCAAAATATTTTGCGGTGACAGCACGTCAACATTGTTCTCTGCACCACTGGACACCGTGTGTTTATATTTGGCTAGTATCTCGTACCCGTGCCGTGTTATTTGTGGCTTATAAGCACCACAACCGTCATGATATTCGGGACTAAACACACTTTCATTTTTATTCTCAACACAAACTTTTTTATTTTTGCACAGGCGTGTAATCGCATCGAGTCGTAGATGAGGTGAATTTTTGTACAATGTGCAAAGTCGTTTAACCTTTCGATTACAATAAAAGTACAGAAAATGTATCTAGTTAGGAACTTATCTGGTTAGTAGTGTCTTCAAATAGAATAATAATATATTAACACACAACGGTATTTTATGGGATTAAATTTAGTTTAAATTAAAATTTAACTACAAATTAACACATTCTTTATGGCATATATATGCTTATAGTCGGTAGGTACTCGCATACTACTTCCAAATTATTTGCTTTACCAAGTCTATTAAATTTTGAAATAATTTGATCGAAATCATTATTTATAGTATATTAGTTAAAACTAATAAATATTATGACTCACTTATTTGATTGAAAATATATTATTAATTCAGAATAAAATAAAGTTTTAATTAAATTGATTCAACAAATGTAAAATATATATAATATTAGCTACTCGTGTATCATTTTAGTTAAATATTGCAGAAATAACATTCCGAAGCCATTATATTTAATTATAATTTAAAAAGCTGGCAACTCTTAATGCCTGCCATAATGCAGTCAGATGTCACTCTAAAACAAGAATTAAAAAAGTTGACTTTCGAAAAGTTTTTGAAAGACTGAAAAACGTATTTAAAATTTAAACTGTCATTGGAATAGGTCTGTTGAGTTTATTTTTTTTTACTTAGTACAATTTAGTAACAACTATTATACACTTGCCTCACTCTACTTACCTCTGGATGCCTAGGTGGTATCAGTAATTTAGAACATCCAATACAAATACATCTCAGTACGTTAATTATTTTGGGAATGAATCCTATATGATAAACGGGATAGCATAGTTCAATATGTCCCATATGTCCAGGACAACTTGCATAGTCATTGCCGCATGTGCGACAGCAGCTGTTTTTATCAGTCGCACCAAGTCGAGGGTCACATACACCCAATTTTACTGGTTTATTTTTTTCAAATAACGTTATACAGTGTATGCCACCAGGCGTCACCGACATGCGCCTAGTCTCCACGGGAGAGAGAAGACCAAATTGTATTCTCTTAACGCTTCTGGGAACATTAAAATTACTATTGTACATTTTTCGTCTTAATTAATTAATATTATCACAAATAACAAAGAGAACTTCACACTTTGAATTCAATATTAAATTGTTTTATTTAATTAATATTATTACAAATCACAATGAGAACTGCACACTTTTTAACAATGTTTGATTCGAAATTATTTTTTGATGAAGACTGTCAGTTATAAACTTGACATTTCAATAAAAAATTGCATTACGGTGCAGCAAATTCAGTGTTTCTGTGTAAAATATATTTAATACTATTTTTTTTTAGTGCTCAATATAAGGGAACATATGAAATCAGATACAAAACTATTACAAAATGATATATTAAAATAATATTAATAAAAATAATTGCAGAAATTCATAAGTATCAAGGCAAAATTACTGTAAATAAATTTACTCCCTATACATAGGTATAACAATTAAATATTTGAAATAATAATTTCGATAGTAGTGAGATATTTTGTTATGTATTTAATACAACATTTGTGATGAAAATACACTAAATTTCTTTCATACTAAAAGTTCGTTATATTTAAATTTTTTTTTTCCGAAAATTTTATAGAAAATTAATTTCAAGAGCAAGTCTATTATATAAATAATATGGTCATATAATATAAAATATGATCGTACATATACATATGTATGATCAATGTATCAGAAATATCTGCNAATATAAAATATGATCGTATATATACATATGTGGGATCAATGTATCAGAAATAGCTGTTGTCTATTAATGTCAGACTGAGTATAATAGTTTCGATAGTAAAAAACTTAACATTGTAATATAAATAATAAATAAAATAAGTAACTGTGTTGCATTTAATATATACTACAATGCATATTGTTTTGAAACTTGCGATAAAATGCTAAAGGGTTATTAAATCTCAGTTTAAATTTGAAAAATAGAATTAATACAGTTACGATTCGTATAATTTTCACTTTGATTTTATTATATTATTTGAACTTTATCATGAATTTTGGAAGCAAACAACAGACAAATGGCTGGCTTAGGGCATCTTATAGCAAGATGATCTCTGATGACCAGACCCTAGCTTGACGAATGTTGCTTTTCAAATGCTCTTATCTTATTAGATTATATGCATGTAAGAGTATGTGGACTTCCGCGTATCTGCTCAAAAATTAGTCTCAAGCCGAATTAAACTTTTTCCACAATATACACAAACAAGAAACAAAAAGCGTTTTCACATTAGCCGACACAATACCGGCACAACAACTAAATAAATTAAATGCTTCCACACTCGCTGACATGTCGGTATCGTGTCGGAGATCAGCATCCCCCTCACTCGTGTGATCGAGTGTTTAGTTTAGTATTTTCTTTTGATTTTTGTGAGTACTGTTGGTTGTGCATGTGTCATGTCGTTGCTAATGTTTAATTATTCTTCCGATATCGTACCGGTGTCGGTGCTGCGGTAATGGCAGCCGTTGAAACGCCGGTATATAATGCCATACCGACATTTTTATTATTAGTTACCACAGGTATATAAGCAGGGCTGCCAGCTATTTGATATTTTGAAAATGAAATAGCTTAATTTTTTAAAAGCGATGGAGCAGCACTGTTGGAGATTTATATGTGTTTCACTACATTAAAGACAACACATAAATTTATTATTTAATAACTTTATTACTTATTATTATTTACAGAAGCAAAAAGAACAGATTCTTAATAAAAGGTCAAATTATCCAGTCTCGGCAACAGCAGAATGGTTGGCAATCCTGTATATAGTATAATAGGTGCATATGAAACATAATTGATATCTAATAACAGTGTCTCCATTTGTTTATTATACTCGTTGTTATCGAACATGTAAATATATCAATATACATATGTATATACATATGTTTATGGTTATTTTAATTATTTGAAATATACCTTTGTTCCAATATAAGCTTTATGTATAATGTTATCATTTCTAATATAAATTGTTGTTACAGTACGAAGTAATCTATATTTAATTAAAAAATTAAAAAACAAAAAATTTGAAGTCACCTTTAAAATCATTTGAAATTTCTGCATAATATTTCACTTTATCATTTAACTAAGTAAATCGGTATTTGGTTTGAATCAATATTTTATTATACACTTAATGACTGACTGAACCATAATACTAGTGTTAAATATTTCAAAAATAAAATAGCTTTTTCTGACGTACAATGCCGTTTTAGTTATGTCCTTTGACCTTCAATTCTGCGCCCGAAGTCATTCTGAGTCATTGTAGTATGCACAACAGACTGAGTACAAAGTCACAAATGGCAAATTCCTGACAAATATTATACTTATGTATGTCGACAAAGTAAAACTAAAATTATACTTTTTACTGGTGAACACAGCCAACAATGAACCTATTAACGTCTTTAGAAAAACATTCAATTCACGCGCTTTTAAAACATCATTTGGAGTCAATCGAGGCAATAACAGTCGCCCACTCCGCTACGTGCAGTCTAGGCGTTGGTTGCTATTAAAGACATTTATAGCTGTAATTAAATCAAACAAACCACTACATGGAAAGAAGAATTTTGCTACTATTTAGTCGCAACAATTGAATTTAGCCTCAATAGTTGCAGGATTGCTGAAGACGAGTGCAAATGTTACTACCAAATGTTTTTGTAAGCCACAATTATTGTTGTTAGGTCGATACAGTTTCAATGCCATACAACGACGTTGAATATGAAAAGCAATAAAAATAATTGGCTTAAGAGTTCATTTAGCACATTTTCTGATCCTTTCAATTGGTTTGTAGTTCATCATACTTTACAGCACGGTTTGCAATTTCATTATCACGACATTCTATGTAAAAAGTTTTTAGTATAATGAATTTAACGTTTAATATTTGTGCGAATTTTTGTGCACATTCCACAAGGAACCACAAATTGCTGTTCGTGTTCTTGTTTTCACTTTGGTTATATATTATTAACTACTTAGTAATTTTTGAAATTTTATTGCATTTTTATATTATGGTTAATTATTCAATAGCAAAATAATAAAATATAGAAAAAATTTCGTCACGCGAATTTTTAAAACAAAACAATTGCTTATAGAAAAACAAGAGAGTTGTCACGTCCTGCTCACATGAATATTGCCGCAGTTGGGATTCCAAAAAAGAAAAGGAAACTGTATTTCACTTATTGCGCTATTTCCTGAGTTCAGCCATTTTTGACAATCTCATCGCACTGGCAGCTGTCAATTAGAAAGATATAGCTCGATTTATGGTATATGAGAGTGCAAATGACTTACCTATACACAATTATGGCGAGCCATGGTAATCTTAATCTTATTTTGGTATCACAATGGGTCAGCAACTATGCTTAGTGAGCTTTCACATGTACAGGCTGACAACCTAAACTAATTTAAATTAATTTTCTTTTCTGTTGCAATGAATACGTTTAGGTTTTTATTTTGAAAAACTAAATATGTTTTATTTGAAAACTTAATATTTTTGAACTAGGTGTACCCCCGCGCGTTGCTGTGTTTGTCTGGTTAAATGGAAGGGAAATCAAGGAGAAAGCACACATTTCTTATATGTTTAATTTCTTAATGTAATATTATATAGTAAGCATTACGTAGTGATTTCACTTAACATATATATGCCATTTTATAGCTCTTTCTAGTATTTAAAAAAAAATTGTTTTTAACTATTACAATAGTGACATCCATAAATGTCCATAAACGCGAGTTTTTGAATACAATGATCTGTCAAAATTTTAAAGCAATCGGTGAAGAACTTCCGGAGATCTTAGATTAGTATCAAACGAATATTCATATTTTTATTTATATTGAAGATAGATAAAACAATTTATAAAATATTGTTGTAACATTATTACTTAAAATTTGCAGTATTTGTCGAAAAATTAAAAGCATTCCCATTTTTTTCAATTATTAATATTCAAAATCACTCAGTTCATAAATTGAAAAAAATGCAGAGTTGAGCAAGTCATTCCGCCAAATATGCCGCCAGTCATAAGTATTATACGTTCATCTGCCAGTGTGATTACATGAACCGAAAATAAAAAAATCCAGTTGCTGTGAAGAAGAGTATGGTGCAGTTTTCGTATTTTACTTGTACACATAATTTGGCTACTATTGCACATCACTGACATTATCACAAATGTAATAAACACAAAAACAAGTTATTTTAAAACAAAAACAAACTGAAACAAAAATATTTATACAAAATTTAATTACCAAAATTTATTTAGGAAATAATAATGTTTGGAACTCAATAAACTGAAACAATTAACGCAAAACGTTTCACTGTCGTCTGGTCTTTATGCACAAAAAAAGGTACCATTAGCGGCAGAAAGTTTCAAATTTCTAAAAAATAAACTTAAATTTCATTAAACAATTTTAATTATTGAAGACTCATTGAGCGGTAGAGATGTAAAAAGTTGTTGCTGAAATGGCAGCGCAGTTATTTACTTTAATTAGCCCGCGGTTAGTGCTGACAGTTCCATTTAGACCCGCTTAATTTATTAACTGATTTTCGAAATGTTTCATTTTATGTTCAGAAATATTTGTTAAAAAGAATGCAAAAATAAAAAAGTATATAATTTGAGGTAAAAAATAATTAGAAAAAAGAAAAAATTTCATGTATTCAATATTTGAAGTTGGAAATGGAAATAATTTTAATTCTTATATACATACTACTTAGTCCCAAAAATACCCGAAAATTATAAATAAAACGCAATGGCTAATTTTAATAATCCAAATTTATTTTGTACCTTTAAATGTAATACGTATTAGAGGCAATTCAGTAACGCCCACGCTTCCACTACTCGAAACATTTTTCATAAGCCAAATTCAGGATGGCCAACGCCTTCGTTGTGTGTCCCTTTTTGAGTGATTTATACCACTCGTATGTCTGAGTTTTGGACATGCAATTATTTCTGCAACATTCTAAGTGCTTCGGCCCAAGAAATTTCATTTGCAACACAGATTTTAACGCACGATCGTTGCTCAATAAATTCAGCCATAATAAAAAATGAT
Source organism: Sphyracephala brevicornis (assembly GCA_001015235.1). Classification (NCBI taxonomy): domain Eukaryota; kingdom Metazoa; phylum Arthropoda; class Insecta; order Diptera; family Diopsidae; genus Sphyracephala; species Sphyracephala brevicornis. The sequence continues at coordinate 4,997 of JXPL01009604.1, read as the reverse complement.
GCTACCACAAAAGTTGTTTCACATACTGGTAAATATTAATTACTCAGAAAATTCTCGACAGAGATTAGGTTATATTTTTACGACTAGCATGGGATTTTTACATGATATTTTCCGGATATGTATATCTACATATTGTATTATAAGCCTTGTAGTTTATAAATACTGATATAACCAGTTCAGAGCAGAAAAATAATTATTTATAAAAGAACATTCAATTTCAATTCAGATTCATATGTATGTATAACCTTAATGCTTTTAACCAACTCAATAATTCATTACAAAATAAAATATAATTAAACTATATAGCTATAATGAAATATATATTAATGAAATTTACTGATAGCTGATATGTTGTTATGATGATAAAAACCTTTGTTGCAAATACCAGATTATCAACCAGCCATTGCGATTATGCTTCCAGGCACCAACTAAGAGTTAACTTACGCCTTTAACTTATTCCTTTTCACTGCATAGATACAAATGACTCAGTACATACATATGTACTGCTATATAAGAGAATTCAAATGCATGTGAACAAATATACTCGTATTTACATCGCTTTTAATTATTGATGAAAGTTAATTTGGTAGCAGATACAAGCAATGGCTCAACCAGTATCTGTCAGATACTTTGCAGTTTTAAAAGAGATTTTTATATACATTTATTTTGTCTGTTGTGTTGCGGAAGATGAAACGTACAATTTTCGTGGGCAATCCCAGTAATCAAAATGTTTTTGTGATTACAGCATTGTGTGTTTTCATTAATGCGCTTGCCATGCGATTACATGAATTTCATTTTGTCAATTTTTTTCATTTCAATTTTATTTACTTTTTATAGTGTATTTAAAATTATTGATTTTATATAAATTTTGCTATTCATTTTTGATTTTAATTTCATTTTAAGATCTTTTTTTTTTATTTTAATAATGCATTGTTTTCTTTAATTATTCATATTTTTATTGAAAATTATTAATATACTCGCATGTATATAATATAAATCTTTATAGTTTTATTTTTATTTTAATTCAACAAAACATAAAATTTAGTGCGCCCAAAGCTGTTCAGAAATTTATTTTTGTAATTATTTTAAGCCAAAGTTTTGTACCTTAAAACATCGCATAAAGCACTGCAATTATGTCCTGAACATGCTCCTTCATATTGAACTTCAGTGCTTACAACTTGCTGCTTACAAATTCAACTAAAATGCAAATATCCTTTGGCAGTATGAAAATATTTCAGCAGATTGCCAAACCATTTTTGATTTAAATTTTCATTAATTTATGAACATTCAAAATCAATTGACGTCATACTGTTCACGCCTTAAAAATCAGTTTAATTAAGTTTGTTCTGTCCAAGTAATAAGAGGTCTGTTCATTTGCGCAGTCCTGTAACGTAGCTGACGACTGAATTAAAATCGTGTTGAGAAATGAAATTAGAAATCAATTAAGTTGTTAATGAATGAAATGCTGCTGTGATGAAATGAATTATTGTTTTGTACAGAAAGTTTTTCATCAATTATGGAAATTATAGGCACAAAAATTGTTGCTGGTCTATTCTGTAGTTGCTCTAAACTATGTGAGTTTAAATATGGTTAAGTGTTTCGTATTGCGTTCTATTTCCATTTTTACTACAAAGTTAGTGTAATTCAATCCTTTTGCTGAGAACATTACTAATAAAATCAATTAATATACTTATAAGCAATTAAATATAAAGTTTTGGAATATAAATATTTGTTAAGGTGCAGCTGGCATTATTCTTAATATTTGTTTAATGAATAAACTTGAATAAACTCATAAATTTTTAATAATATTTTATTGAAATTTGTATTGAGGGAAATTTAGAGTTGAGAACAGTGATCGGCAAGCGATACCAATTTTAGAATAGGTATAATAGGTATCTAGTATCTCAGTGCATTTCAATTTCTGAGCTACTACAATTTTTTTTAATGTAAATACATATTTAACTTTTTATTTACATATACAGTGCACTTCGTAGTAAATGATATTTATAAATAATTCTTGAACAAACTCTTTTGAAGGGAGGTATTAAACAAACTATCTAAGGACTGCCATCTAGATGTACCGTCATTATTTATCATGTTTAATGATAAAAAGCAACATAAATATTAGCACTGAATTTTGGCTTCTAGCTCAAGCCATTATTAAGTTTGTCTACCTAAATTATCGTAGGATCTTGTGTGTGATTTGAGTACCGAATAGAATTTAATTTATTGCGCTTTAAAATGTAATGAATTAATAATAAAATTTTTTCATTTTTCATGAAAAGGTGTTTTGTTGAAAAATGGTTAGGTGAACCCAACGTATTATAAATACAATCTTCTTTTTTGCAATTATCTCTAAAATGATCAACTAACTAAACAATATTTATTACGAATAATATATATAAAAATTATCTTATTCATTCAATAGTACGGTTGACAAAGAATTTTTAGACTATTTAAAGAATAATTTTCATTTATATTAAATATGTGTGTCAATTCCTATTAAATAAACCAGAAAAAAAAAAANTTAAAAGAAATAAATAAAAAAAAATTAAATTAATTTTGATAACAATAAATTAGTTATATAGATTTAGTATATGATATTAATTTCTTCTTAACAATAATTATATTATATACAAATAATGAAAGGGGTTAAAAAATGGATTAAAAGAAATAAATAAAAAAAAATTAAATTAATTTTGATAACAATAAATTAGTTATATAGATTTAGTATATGATATTAATTTCTTCTTAACAATAATTATATTATATACAAATAATGAAAGGGGTTAAAAAATGGATTAAAAGAAATAAATAAAAAAAAATTAAATTAATTTTGATAACAATAAATTAGTTATATAGATTTAGTATATGATATTAATTTCTTCTTAACAATAATTATATTATATACAAATAATGAAAGGGGTTAAAAAATGGATTAAAAGAAATAAATAAAAAAAAATTAAATTAATTTTGATAACAATAAATTAGTTATATAGATTTAGTATATTATATTAATTTTTT
>JXPL01009585.1:1412-17392 GCA_001015235.1 Sphyracephala brevicornis | reverse complement strand
ATCTACCAGCGAGGTATCTATCCAGTGCTTGCTGAAACATCTGCTGCTGAGGTCTTTCGAACGCAGACACGGTCGTCGTCTCCGCCATCAAGATCAAGTGATTGTAATTTTTAGACTTTATTCTTAAGATCTTCATGTAGGTACACTAACCACTGCGATACGATTGCTATTGGCTTGTTGGAAGTTTAATTAAATAATAAAAAAATTCTACATTTTTATTAAATATATTTTTATGATAAATTAATAAACATATAGTATTAAAAATTTAATTTTAATTTAAATAGGAAAAGTAATTTATAGCCGCTGCAAGGACCTACACCTAAAACGCCTGTGGAATAATTACTCTTTTTCAATTTTTCTGAAATATGTACGTACAAACAATTTATATTTCAAAATGACAATGAAGAGAATAACGTCTGTCTTTAAGCTTCAACAAATTTTTTAAACAATAAAGTCAATTTGAATCCAATTGTATATTATACACTTAATATGAAATATAAGTACATATATATTACATTAGTATTCGACTCTACCGTAAATTGGCAATCAGTGCTATCTGCGAGTATGAGGACCATGTAAATTTTCGCCCAATGTAAGGAGCTCATGACAGAAAACGTATTCGCGAATAAGATGAAGAAACAATTTCCAATTATTGTACTGACTATTCGTGAACTTTTGACGATCTTCCAAAAAGTGCTTACCGTTGGCTCCGACGAACTTAACCGTACTGATGAGAGGAGTTTCCAACGAGGTCAAGTTACGCACTGACCTCCTCGTCAAAAACACAAAAAAAGCGAACTTTTGATTCATCTATGACAAGATTTTTGTTAACAGAATTGCTAAACGAATACAGCTGCTTCCAAAACGGCTGAAAAATGCATAATGTTTGTAGGACACATATTTCTACAAGAAGCTTGGAGGTACTAACAAAATGATCAGCACAGAACTCTGAAATATGTAAATTTGTGGCACATAATCGGCGCAATTGGATTCATGAACAGTAATTCTGTTAAGTTTAGTTCAGTATACGTGAATTCTAAATAAATGAGAACAAACGATATTAAAATGTAATTTGAACACATGAACCAATCCATAAGAAAACGAATGGCGAATGTTACCTTTCTGATTAATGTCGTCCATTTTATTGATTGCGCCTCTAAATATCAAAATAGGCTTACTTGGGTTTTTATAAATCTGTTCCACATACTTTTACACAAATTTAATTGCAGTGATTTCTGTATAATTCAATCAAATTGTTTTTACTGTTTTTGTTTCCTATGAAATTAGTTAATTGAAAAACTGATCACGTCCAATATGCGCAATCCTAAAATAAATAAACGAAAACTTAAATTTTACATTGAACATTTATATTTTAAAAATTGTATTTATTGTGCGACGTTTGTGATGTTTTATAATTCGAAAGAAAATTCGCGCCTGCTCATGTATCTGCAGCACTCAATTGGCTTCGGTAATACCCGTATTCGACGTGTTAAAAATTATTTACCCAAATATTAATTCAGAGACACGCTTAATGTTAATTCATTTCATGTTTTAGGCAAATAAACAGCCGCACCTACGGATTTTTTCTGAACTGAAAGTACACAGAAGTGAGCAGTGGAGCCGAAGGCGAACCACACCATTCAACCCATTCACACCCGCTAAACCCATTTATTGGTTTATTAATTTATTAATTACGAAGAACTGCTTCTTCTTGGCTGAGTTGTTCAAACAAATTTTTTCTTAACAATAATTACGGCGGCAATTTAAACGAATTTTTTGTTTATAATTGTGTTTCATTTCTTTCGGTTTTTTGTGTTTATTATGAAAAAGTATGAATGAAATGAATCTCAGAAAAGCAATGTATCTTTGATCGATTGAGGTTTTAAAATATTTCTTGAACATGAGACCTGTTAATTTTTTTTGCAAATATTTTGGCACATTTAATTCGCGTTTAATTGATTTTCCGTTAAAATGATTTAATCGAAAAATTCGTTTAAAAATGCTTGTAAAAGAAAGCGAAAATTGCAAATACTGCGAATGACTACGCAATCATTTGTATTTCTAAATAAACTTAATATATTGTAAATATAATGACATAAAACAAAATTATAAATTAAATAAAATAAAATAAATTTGTTGTCAAAAGTTTCTAGTAGTAGCTAATAATTCTGTGAAGTAGTTTTATTGTTTGCAGGCGTTGAGTCATTGCTGTGCACTCAATCAAGTGATCAATTGATAATTTGAGATACTTTAGAATGCNTTGAGATACTTTTTCAATGCCAACTGCGTGTTTTATGGCGACAATTACGAAAATTTCTTTTAAATACAAATTTGACGTGCCTGCATGTTTGGGTGTTGACCCTGCGCAAGTTGAGTGACTGAATCTACAAAAGATTTGCGACGAAGGTTAGGTGCATTTAGCACAAATTAACCATTTTCAAATTATTGAAAAAAAGTATATGAAACTTGAATGATTGAAAAAAAAAAAAGATACTTGCAGCACGTGCCGAAAATGTAATGCTATGTGTAGGGTGTGTACTGCGTCTATTCGCAATACATCACTTCCTAGGGTGAACATTGACATAGAAAATGCTCTGTGGAGTCCTCCTTTCTACACAACCGTACACAATACCGTAAAGCTACTTTCCTACTTCCAAACGAAGAAAAAAATCCAGACGTTATCTTACTATGTTTTTCTCAAAGTGTTTAACAGTGCGGCATCCACTGAAGGATGACCAATGATCCTTACAAGTGTTAGAGGTATGATCCGCATTCCATCCTGCCCATACAGCCGTACTGACAGCTAAAATTGGTTCACTTCTATCGGCTTCAAAGATGAGCCTTGATTTGCCAATTCATGTCATTTAATTTTCGGGATTTCGGGTAGTATCCAGAGACCCAAAGTAGGCTAACTCCATTCCGACGCGTACTCGCATTGAGTTTGGCCTTACGTTCGCTGATCAAGATCGATGTTGTGCGCGTAATCTTAAAAGACCTCAATGCAGCCTGACTGCCGATTCCGAAAGGAATCTTTCGTTATTCACTCCATTCTTTCTCCATAATCTAGCCAGTTTGAAATAGAGAAAATTTTCTTTAGGAATACTGTCATCATATCATCCATTGCAATTGTGTATGTCGTGTCATCATCGAGATACCATCCACCCCCAGTTCCATTTGATGATTTGGAACCGTCTGTGTAGAATATATGAGTGCGTTCCCATAGAGAGCTTCCTGGATCGCTTCATTCTATTTTCTACCGAATCTCGTACTTGACACAACACAGTCCGTGGGCATTTAAAACAGTTGATACTGTTCTCTTAGTTCCCCAACAATATCTACGTCAGCAAATCCCAGTTCACTAGAACAGACGACTGCTACTCTTCTATGAACAAAACAAGTATTTCCAACTGCAATCTACAACTCGAATGGCATTGAAATCGTGCTGGACTTCTTTTCGGAAAATCGTACTGCAATTCGCAAACATCGTAGGTCACTTTGAGGCTATTGCAATATGTTCTTCACTGTTCGCGAACTTACATATTCCCCCGGAGGTGACAATACATTGATAAGATTACGTTTTGACAACATTGGGGAGATGAAAATATGAGTGATGTCACATGGATTTTTAGTAGGCGTGGAAGTTCAGTAAATTTAATATTTATTCAAACGATAGAGCGCGGGGAAATAAACAATCGATTACTTTGGTTCGGAACGTTCGATACGAAAACTTGGCTGAAAGTGCCAATGGAAATAATCGAAAGCTGTTATACCTTGTTACTGCTATCGATATCTTTGGTTCGGAACGTACGATTATTAGAAGAATGCAATATGCTTCTTTTAGCATTACAATCTCCAATTATGAGCATTTCAGATCAAACCCATTCAACCATAGGAAATTACAGAATATCATTAAGAGTGTGTGAAGTACCTTATATATCTGAAAACAAAAAAAATTAAATTAATAACACAAAAACGAGCTCTGCTGGGGATTAGTTTGTCAATTCAGCATTTCTGGCTTTTCACAATAAATTATTCAGCAACAAGCGAAAAAACTAAATTCATATGAATTTCAGATTGAAACATAATCAAATAGCGTGTGAAAACAGAACGTACGAGTACGTATTTAAAATATCATAAATACGACTAAGTAAATAAATAGATAAATATTAAAATGTGTGTATGTTTGAACTAAAAACCGTAATTAACAAAATGTTGAACATAAATTTTAATGGGTGAGAAGAGCACCTGTTACGCTTGTTAATTTAATTCAGATTTAATTCAGCGACTAATTAAGAATTTATTTTGAGATTTTATTGCGTTCATTGTTTCATTTAATGAAATTTTTTTTGTTCAACCTGAATGCTTAGATTGACTCTGAAACATATATTTTATTGCTTGTTAACTTCCGCTATGAGTTTCTGAAAGCCAAAAATAAAATTTTTTTTTAATTAAAAAGCGTTACCAAAAATAGAATTGTATTGAGGCCAAATATATCTGGACGGTATTGATTCGCAGTTATTAGTAAAAATAAAAAAATTTCAGAGTTCACACGTTCATCGTATTTGGAGATTTTTACGATATTTCGCTACACCTTTGAAAATTTTGTTCCGATTCCGTTGGAAGATAAATTCATAAGAAAAACTAGTCTCAAGTGGATGAATTGCTGTTGTCTCTCTGGGTTATTTTCGAGACTAGACGAGCTGTAGTATTGCTATTCACTCTGCATATTCATTCTGCATATTCCAGCCATGTTCTCTTTCATTTTGACGTTTCTGGCCAGATCGACATTACTATGATGCAAGTACATTTCTTTGTTGCATTTTCTTCTCCAACAATTCTCCAGCAATTTAAGTAAATGTTTAAAATTTTGTGGTTCGAGATGGAAGTTTGATAATCAATGGCCTCCTTAGAGCGCAGTAAAACGATATTCTTAATTTAGTATATAAAATATAAAGTAACACATGCTTAAGTCTTACTCAAATCAAAGTTGGAAAGCTAATATTCTACTATTAAATCATGCTATAGAGCACAGCAAGTTATTTGGAAAAATAGTTCTTTGTGAAGAGTTAGTTATTAATATAAATAATATGTCGGGGTTTCTAAAAGGGACATAACAATTTTAAGTTTTAGTGTGATCGCCTGATCTGGTAACGCCATAACGACCGAAATTCTGAGTCGGTAGTCGCAACTTTAAGAGTGCTTGCTCCAATTTTCGGTCGAAATAATCGACGAGCTCTGCGTGCTATTGTTGATATGATCGAATCAAAATATTCATTATTAGATGTTTCTGTGGCAGTGAGATAAAGCACCGGTCTAAGTTCTTCAGTTCAAAATGAGCCAAATCAGTCGATTCCACGCCGTTCACAGGAATTGAGAACTGAAGCCTCTTGATCATTTGAAGCGCCGAAACTTCTCCGATTGAGCTCTGCTAAAGTTTGAAGAAAATCCTGAATTCATCTTCAGCTATGAAGTGCATTTTGGAAAACTATTTTTAGCTAGAATTGGATGGACTTGACATCAGTGATATGTGGTTCCAAAAAGATAGTGCACATGCGCCACAGCTGGTCAAACACTGGATCTAGTGAAGGGATAGTTCGGTAATATCGAGAAATGGTCCGGTCGAATGGCCATCTTGCTCATATGATTTAACGCCATCGAATTTCTTTTAATGGGGTTATGCTTAGTCGTTGGTTTAAGTCAACAAGTAAACAACGTTACAGGAGCTGAGGAACATTATCGAACGCTAATTAGCCAACGCTAAGGCCGATATGTGCGTAAGAGTGGTGGAGAATTGCTCCAAAGAATCGTTCGATACAAACGTGGTCGGGGTGGTAATATAAATGATATCGAATTCCATAGTTAAATAATTCCAAAGCCGGAATAAATTTCAGAACAATATCTCAGTTATACTGTGCTTTACATTAGAACAGGAAAGAAAAGGAAAGAGTAAGTGCATAACTTAAAATTGTTAATTGCAATTTCGAAACTTTGTTTTATAATGTAGAGAATCTGAACAAAACGCTGGTAAATGTATTTACATTAGAAACTGAAAACTGGTTGCCCTCCAGTACAACCATTTTCAATACTTGGATAATGGGTTGACGCTAATGAGTACACACCCAAAAACCAGCAAGTCTCCAGTAGCCAGTAGCGCATGAACTCGGAGGAAGCAAGCAGCAAAATATTTATCATATGACCATGTTCACATTTGCTTGTTTAATGTTGCTTGATTAAAATTTAAACTGTATGTTCACATTATGCTGTTTAGTGTTGGGTCGTTTAGTGTTTAACGTTTCCTAAAATTGATTAATTATTCAAAAATAAGTAACAACAATACATATAAAAACCTAACGATCACCACATTGATGTTATTAACCCAAAAAAATTATNCAAAATATTTATCATAAGACCATGTTCACATTTGCTTGTTTAATGTTGCTTGATTAAAATTTAAACTGTATGTTCACATTATGCTGTTTNATAAGACCATGTTCACATTTGCTTGTTTAATGAAGCTTGATTAAAATTTAAACTGTGTGTTCAAATTATGCTGTTTAGTGTTGGGTCGTTTAGTGTTTAACGTTTCCTAAAATTGATTAATTATTCAAAAATAAGTAACAACAATACATATAAAAACCTAACGATCACCACATTGATGTTATTAACCCAAAAAAATTATATTTTCAAAACAATAAAATTTTCTTGATTTGTTTACATCTGCTTTTTCGCATTCACAATAATATTCACAGCGAGCCTCCTTATGTAATCTATTTTTTTTTTTTTACTTTCGGCAGATATGGCAAGGAACAGCACAGACTTGTATTCCAAACATTTGAGTTTTTGGAGCCGTTTTAAAATAAAACAAGTATTTAACGAGTTGATAGGCTAAACAAGCACCAAACAATTGCTTAGGCTGCTGAAGTTAAAAGCAGCAGGTAAACAATCAGATGTAAACACGGTTTAAGCCTTACAAACGAGCAACCAAATGGCTTAGCAGTGCCGAAATGCTTTGCGCTGAAAGATTTGAACAACAAATTTTATGAAGAATAGCATCGCACCTTTGAAGATTCAAAAATTTATGATTCTACGACAAGTTAAAGAGTAAATGTGTTCCTGTATACATTGCTTGGTTGATTTCATTCCACAATTTTTTTTTGCTAGATACTAGTTGACATGTAACGTTACAAAATTAGGACTACAAATATTTTTTTTATTTTTCACTTTTAGATTTAAATTGAAAAAGCAAAATTTATGGTGCGCTGACGGTTATTTAATGGAAATCGGCGGGCACCAAAGCAAGCTAATTGCCTCAACGAATCTACGCGTGCATTCCTGGTTGGTTCGGCAAAAAAGAATGAAACTTGTTTGCAGTTTCATTACATTTTCATTTTTGATTTAAATCGCATTTATTTCTGCTGATTTATCTACAAAAACGAAAGCGTTTCTAATTAACAGAATTTATGCCTATCTTCCACACGTGCTTCACCCATGAGTCTGTTCCTAGAGCAAATAAATGTTTAAATCTGCATATCAAACGCAGGCTGCCAACTGTTTTAGTTTCCTTAGTTTATATTACATTAAGATATTTCGGTTGCCGTTGAGTTGGTTTTCGAAAAGGAGTTCCGAGTATTTATATAAAATAATTTCTGCGAAAATCTGCAGCATTGATTGTTCGAATTGAAAGGGTTGTCGGCAACACATCGCAGGTTGGGAATCTATGGTTTATCTATCTGCTCACATGACAATATATATTCTTTATATTTTTGCCTAAATATAAATTTAAACAAACAAGTTTATTGATAAAATCAGAAAATATCGCATATTCATAAAGTTATATTCTTTTGAATTTGAATTGCAGGTTCTTTTCTAACAAATATTATTTCAGAATTGTTTCGTTTTTTAATTTTATTTTATGATTTCCAAAGACATGAAAAACGGCTTGAACTTTTATTATCGCTTAATATTTAGCATAAAAATTAATATTTAATAGCATTCCAGCATGTGTAATAAAATTTAATGATTATTTAAATTTACTAGACATTTAAATCGATAGTAATTGAAATTTCTTTGAAGAAAAAAATTCCCTTAAAAGGATAAATTGCAGAAAATTAATTCGATTTTAATGTATTTTAGTGCTGTTGGCGCAGTGCATGCATGGAACCGAATCGTAAATAATTTAATTATGAACTACCCAGGCCTTCGCCCAGTCTCCGCCAACTCAGATCCATTTTGCTGTTTTTTTTAAATAATTTTATTTAAGTTTAATTATAGCATATGTGTGCAAATATAAAATATTTATGAAACAAAATAAAATAGCATTTATTAACGAGTATATTTTGCGTTTGAGTTCTTGTTTGCATTTTCATTTTGGCAAATTAATGAGATAATAACCGCAGCCGCAAATGCAGTTCGAGTGGTTTTGCCGCTGTCAATTTGATGAAACGAAATATGATTTACATTTTAATTTAATTATAAACAATTTTGGATATTGTTTTAAAGTGCAATAATTAAGTTGGCATGGCAAATGACAAGCCATCCGTCCAAAGTACACTGCTCATATCAATTAGACGCGGAAAATAAAGTCAGTGGTAATCACGGCTTAAATAAGTCATGGCAGTTTTGGTTGGAAACCCGTTTGTGTAGAATATTTTTGTTTCAGTGTGAACTCCGGTATGGGAGTATAGGGCTCTCTGTACCAATACCATTGTGTAGTGAACAAGGTATTGGGACCTACTATTTATAGTCGAGTCCGAACGACTGAATATTGGAAAGTTTCTTTGGAAATTATTGATCTTGCTAGCATTGCCAGTGCTAGGCAAGATAATGCCGCCGCGTGTATTGAACTACGAACCTTTTGCCAGTTAGTTCAGTATACTGACCACTGAGAAAATTGTACACATTTCCCCAAATTATTTCAGTGTTTTAAATAATGTAACTACTGTTATAAAAACTGTTTTAATAATTTTTTAATTTAATAAAACATTTATAATAAATTGTTTTGAAGCTTCAAATTAAATATTGTTGATTTAAATGTTTTTCTTTTTTTAATATTTTCCACAAAATGTAGGAAGTATGTTTCCTATTGTAGTTTCAAATGTTTTGGAATTGAAGATGCAATCGCTTTGGAGTTTTGTGAGGTACATATGACATTAGCTTATTTTGTAGACAATAATCAAAACACAAAATGTTAACATTTAATAAAAAATATATGTACATACGAGTACATGTATCTGCAACGTTTCCGTCTTTACGTTTCACTCAAATTTTCGTGTAAGATTTCATGCTCAATTTCAAAACAAAGTAAAAACACAATATCAGGAGTATTGAATTGCGTGGCAAATCTTAAAATGTATAAAAATATCTTATGAAATATATATGTATATATACATACTTATATTGTATGTAGTTTTTGTTGTTACCATTTAGCCGTATCTTGTATCTTGTATCTTGGGAATACCACACATGACGGCTGAGTTATTGTAGTTGCGATCGCAGTGCCCTATGACGTCGATATTTGATTTATTTTATATATATTGTAAAAAAACATAAATATTAAAAATTATGATAAACAAAACATGCATATAAAAATGAAAAATAAATAAAAAAACTATGCTGTATTGCAGTTCAATTCATAATAAGTAGTCGAGTATGTACGTTTTTATAAAATCAATGTTTTTGTTTAAATATTTTGCAAAATGCAGCCACGGAAGCACATGGTAAGCAAATAAATTAAATGATATATAATATAATAAACTTAAATGAAATAAAATAAAATTAAACGAAGCAGGCATATGTGCTTAGCAATTCTTTTGCACAGGCTTTGAGATACTTTAGTTTGCAGGTAAGCGATTCTCAAACTTTTGGTTCTTCACTTTTTGTTGTTTATTTAAAACAAGTATTTATTTAATCAAATTTACGTTTGAGTTTTATTTGTACTTACGAAAATTTATTTCCAGGCAGAATTTTGCGCCTCAATAACGCACACAGGATAATTGTAGCGCCAACATACTCTAAGACAGTGCTGGTCAGCTAAACTCTTATGTCAGGGCAAAGTACTTTCCATATTTTTTTTATAACTTTTTGTCAATTTTACCCATGCGACGACACTCAAGCGAATTTTTGTAAGAACATTGTCATAACAATTCACAAACACTACGCTACCATCTTAATAAGATGAATTTGTTCGATGTCTTAGAATATCACAGGATTAGGATTGAAATACTGGAATGGGAATTCACGTCTCCTACACACAGTAGATATTTTTAAGCAAAAGATATTCTGGCTTTCAACAGGAATTCATGTGTTATTATTAACAACTTACGAATTTGGAATAAATTTGTATCAGCATCACTTCAACGCAATAATATTTCTCATTATTGGTGTTTTTTCATCTTCTTAACGCCATTAATGATGCGCTAGTCTCAAGGATTGTTGTTGGCGTAATTGCATTGAAAAAATTTGGGCATAGACAAACAAATTTAGGCAAAGGCAAAGTATTTCCCTTAAGGATGAGCGTTGCTCTAAATTTCAAAAACACTAACGGGCTTATTTGTTGAGCAGGCCTGCTCTAAGACCTAACTAAAAAATAGAATTCTTAATTTAGGTCTTTCAATTTTAAATTTTTGTTTGTTTCAACTGCTAAAGTTTAACAGTTTTTATCGCAATTTGTTGATATTTCACCTTTAGCTCAGATGAAGCGCGAAGTTTAGCATTTTTAATGAATTTTATTATTAATTTCTTAATTTTAATTTTCGGAAACAATATATCCCATGAAAAACAGTTGATAACTGGCTTTGTTCTCTTAATTTATTGTGGTTTTAACGGTTAAATGTGTGAACCTGTTCGCGTACGGTCAACAAATTTCATCGTCGACTTGACCTTAATGACTCATAAAAATTACGGCTAACTGAATGTGCAGCCCACGTAGGAGTGCTTTCAAAAACCTTTAAGTGTTTCAGGCTTAAATGATGAATACCAGCTTGCATAACCGTTTTTGCCATTCATTTAGAAACACAAGTACGACACAAGATGAAGGAGAAGGAGAAGGAACTGACATGTTCCGAGTTTTATTTTTTTATTTATCATTCACTACGTCTTTATGACTAAATGCTGACGGTTAACTCTTGCCTAAAACCGCTGCAGTCTTCTATCCTTTCAAACACTACTGCATGTGTAACGAAAACGTCAAATTAACGAATTTCAAGCTTTAAGTTGAAGTTAAACAAAATTAAATTAGTAATTTCCATTTAACATGAATTAAAGTTATTCCAATCAATAAATCACAAACATGCAACTTCCTTTCTTCCTTTATGCATTCTTCATATTCGGTTAAAGCGTTTGTTTTATTTAAAAAAATTGAAGTGAATTACATTTAAATTTCTTTTAAAAAATTTAATTTTTCTCGGCTAAGCTCAGTCCACACTAATTATTTTCATTTGCATGCAAGTATTACATTAAAATGTCATAAAGTCCTCAAAAATCACAAGCAACGAGTTGCTGTCGCTATTAAAATCGTTATCGTATGCAAATTAATGTGAGATTGAAAATGTGCTACTTGTATGAATCACAATAGGTTTGCTCTGAAGTAAGGAATAAAATTAAAGATATATTCTGAAAGCCATAAATACTTTCAGTCTTTCGAAAACTTAAAAATAAAATTTAAGACAACTAGAAATATATTTCAAAAATTTATTTTGTTTTGAAAAATTTATAAAACGGCCGCAACATTCTTCCACTGCACAAATGAATTCATTTGATATATTGCACCAAAAATTTCATCTATAACTTTAATCTAATCATCACAAAGTTATTTATTTTATTTATTTATTTATTACGGCTATCTTTTNTAAAATCGTTATCGTATGCAAATTAATGTGAGATTGAAAATGTGCTACTTGTATGAATCACAATAGGTTTGCTCTGAAGTAAGGAATAAAATTAAAGATATATTCTGAAAGCCATAAATACTTTCAGTCTTTCGAAAACTTAAAAATAAAATTTAAGACAACTAGAAATATATTTCAAAAATTTATTTTGTTTTGAAAAATTTATAAAACGGCCGCAACATTCTTCCACTGCACAAATGAATTCATTTGATATATTGCACCAAAAATTTCATCTATAACTTTAATCTAATCATCACAAAGTTATTTATTTTATTTATTTATTTATTACGGCTATCTGCAATAACCTAAGAGCATAATGATTGCAATTGCAGATGAGGATAATAGTACTACCCAAGATTCATTCATGGTTTGATCGCCCATTTAGAACTTTTTATGGAATAATTGTTGTTGCTGTTCTTCCAATTGATTTTAATAGTTATCGAGAACGTTTTGTTAATATTTTGTTGAGATCATTTCCAAAAAGGATTGTTTTCAGAGTTTTAAGCAATATTATAAATATGTTCGGCATATTACCTTCCAGTAATCTCTTATAACATTTCGAAAGGATTTGAGCTATAATTTCCAATGCCGATTCAGAGTATTTAGGCAAAACTTACCGTAAGTACCAACGTAAAAATCGAAATTTTTCCTAATTTCATGTGATTTAATATCGATTATAAATCGATTGAGCGATTTTGTTACGTTTACGAAAACTGAATTTAAAAACAATTTTGTGAATTCAAACCTATTAAATGCATGTTATTTATTTTTTATTAGATGCTTATTATAGTAAATACTAACAATCAAATAACTAACTTTATACCAAAAAAATTGCATATAAATTGTGAATGATATATGAGTAAAATTGTTTTAAAAAATCAGTGAATAAATATTGATGCATTATAAACAATTTTTAATGCATGTGCGAGCACGTCTAAGCAGAACGTATTGATATATTGTCAGTAAAATACTTAATTCCAAAACCATTTTGGTGGCAACATTCGCCGTGTTCGATGTGGAGGAATGAATCTTCATGCAGCGCGAACTTCGGCAACATGCTTGACTGTGTGATTAATATATACAAGCATTTTTTACAAATACTTGAAGAACGACAAGATCTACTTGAGATCTGAGAACATAATGCGAAGAAAAGTCGAAATGCTTGTTTACGCAAAAACAAAACGAATCGAAACAAAACAAAACAAAGCAAAGCAAAGCAAAGCAAAACTCAATATAACAACAAGAATACGAAGAAAAAGTGAACACGGTAAGCACTTCGGCAAACGAACGCGACTGCTTTCGTGTTCTCAGTATCGATGAACAACATTGATTTCGATTGTAAATTTTCGCTTTGCAATCGACTTGTCGATATAAAAGCGTCCGTAAAAGGCACCGGTCAACCATAAGACGCCTTCAAGTCTAGCTGACTGGACACGAGTAGATACTGAGGTTGAGTCTTCGAGACGCTCTTTTCCCACATTCGGTAATCAAAAACGCAAGCAACATATTTCAGCAAAATTGTGAAGTCAAAATTTAAATTTGAAAGCTAAAATTAATTCAAAAATTATTTTAAGAATTATAAAAAGAAAATAGTGTCTCTCTGCAAGAAGTCAATGAATATCTCTCACTCCGGGTTCAACAAATTCAAATATCGAATTCAATGTGGCAATTAAGAAAATCGCAATAAAATTGTTGAATATTTTGTGTGAAAATCTAATTTATGCACAAGTGTTAAAATAAATTAAAATCAATAAATAATAAAACAAAATAACTCAAGTACGCAAGGATAATTGAATTAAGTGAATTCTCTAATATAAAATTAAGACAGCAAGAGGTTTAACTCTAACTAGTGAAAATGTTTATTAAAATCGTAGACGAAATTTTCGTATCTGCCATTTTAGTGCTGATATCCTGCAGCGCAGCACTTGCCTGTCAAGGAAAATTATTGGGTAAGCTGGATATTTAAATTTTGAATATTAACTAAATATAGAAACAGTTTTTACTTATAAGCTTTAAATTTTAAAATTTTATAAAAAACAATTTAATAAAAATAAAAAAGTTATGTTAAGATCTGCCAAGTTTACTTCCAAATTATTTTCTGTATGGTTTTTTGTTTTACGGATTTATGTCTCAAGCTGTTCAGTACATCTTACGTGTTCTAAGATTTTAAAATGTCATTAAAAAAATAAAAGATTTCACTCGTATTTCAATTCAATTATTTAAAATTCGACAAAAGTGAACATTTGCTCTTCTGTTTTAATTAATAAATTAATAAAATTAAGTTAATAATAAAAAAATACAAAAAAGAAACCAAATAAACCGGCTAGTGTTTCTATTTTATATATTTATATATTCATTCCTTTAATACAATTTTTGAAATAAAAATCACTTGGCAACATTTAAATGCGTTGAAACATAACTCAAAAGCAAAAAATAAAAATGTTTCCATTGGTCACCTCTGATTAGCATGTAGATCAGGTGTCTTCTGACAGCTGCTCCGAGTTAAACTGAAAACCAAGTTTTTATATTTGAAAAGAAATAAAAAACAAATAAAATTGAAATCCATTGGAAAGCAAGTGTCTGTATCTTTTATAATATCACTACCAAAGTGTATTAATTATTTATTCATACAGACGGACAAACGGACAAACAGACACATAAACGCGCAGACAATTTTTGAATATATTTTTATTAATTTCAGTTTTTTCCGCAAATCTTAGTATTCAGTTTGCATACAATTTTAAATTAACATTTTGAATTATTTATCATCTTTATATTTTGGCCATATTCTGCTGATAATTACTTAATAAGCAAAATATTCATATATTTATAGTGTATTTGCATAAATGATTTAAATAAAATTAAATTAGATTCCATTTATAGTTACCATATTATTCGAAACTGTATTTGGTGCACAAAGAGGTCTTTTAGATATTTTGATGCAAAATTAACAATTGCAGTATTGAGAAAAATCTTTTATTTTGTTAAATTTCAATTAGTTACATAATTATACATAAGAGCACAAACCAAAATAATTATTTAACTTTTATTTGCTATTTGTGGCAAACTGAGGCATTATTTTCGTAATTTTAATTTTATACAATTTTAAAATACGAATATATGTAAATTTGCTCTTTATGGTGTATCAATTCAGCAACACATTCTGCATATGGGCATTTCATTTTTTTAATTGAAAAAATCATAATTTGTATTTTTTAATAATGCTTTAGCTGAGATTCAAAAACTGAAACTGAACTTATAAAAATAATGTATCTTCAATGCAGCATGAAATTTTTTCAATTATTTTGCACAAATTCATTTACAATTTAAACACAGTGTTTTGTTGTTACTCATACGACATGCTGACCCACTTTAAAACCCGCCAAAATAATCTTGAACAAAATTTTCAATTTACTTCAGTCACACATAACTTCAATATAGTAATATATATTTATATAGTTTCGTTACGTTTTGTAAATGAATTTTATAATTTTATAATTTTATATTGCCATAGGACACTAAACGTCAGTACATTTTTTTGCTAGAGAAAAGTTGATAAGAGAAAAGCTGGTGTTAGAAAAAGTGTGCTTCCAGTAAGGATATCTGTTCGTAGAGCTTAAAGTTTTTACTGTACTAGTATTAAATAAAATATGCCTACAATAAATTTCATTATTATATTGCTCAATTCATTTAATATATTTATAATATGTTAACAAAAAGCTATAAACAATTCGAATAACATAAATCGAATAACACAAAAAAAATTATGCCAGGGAAGTAGGCAGCGACTGACCTGTATTTTTTTTTTAATGTAAACAGATTTTTATAATTAATTACTTACAATCGTTTTTGCAATTAATCATAGTAAATAATTTGCTCTGTTTTGATTAGTTTTCCACTGTTGTTGGATTATATGTTGGTTAAAGGTCATTAGTATTCATAAAAGTTCAACATTTATTTGTACTTCTTTCTATTCAATATTTAATTTTATTTATATTTATATGATTTCATGTTCTTGAGTTGACTTAGTGCCTTTGTTGTTGTTGACAAATTAGCTACTTTATATTTGAATTTTGAAATATTTATGAAAAATAT
>JXPL01009524.1:0-11017 GCA_001015235.1 Sphyracephala brevicornis | reverse complement strand
GTAGGCTTTTAGTGGTTACTGTTGGGAACATTTAATTAAGAGAAGCTTACAACAGACCTTTTCAAAACCAGCTTATTAAAAATCAGGGATAATAGTCTGAAGATGTTGCACTACTTCAAGCCTAACATACAAACGATATCGAAATTAAATGGCGAGTTCAACATCCCTAAATGAAAATACCACCGATACACAGGCACCAAGGCAGAGTTCGGGAGTGTTAGTATTTATCTTAAGCAGAGTCAAATAAGAAAATCCTCTTATATTCCGACTTTACTTCCGAAAATGCTAGCGTATTTTAGACGGAAGACTTCGCCATCATAAAAGCTTGTCACCTAATATTAAACAAAAACATTTACGAATAAAATGTTGCAATTCTTTCGATTTCAGTGAAAGATTTCTAAATAGACTCAGCAATCACCCAAATTTGTTAGCAATTAACCTATTAGATGATAGCGAAGAAATACAAAGACTAAAGAGGTTTCACGTTCTTGACTTACCCTTTAGGAAATAGGAAAATGTTAGTAATATTGCTTAAATTAATGTAAATAATTGTTTTATTATTAAGTTCATTGGAACTTAATATATGTTATTTTTAATTTTATTATGTAATTTGCTTATTGTTTTAATTTTTGTAAAATAGATTGCAAATAAAAAAATGAATTTAAAAAAAATAAAAAATTCTTTCGAATACTCAAGCTGCAATATTTGCTCGATTCGCTTTTGCAACACACTCAAAGCTGGTGAGTGTGCATGCTCCTTTCTTTGATCGGGGTCTTGAAATATTTAGTACAATGAATTTCCGTTTGAATTAACAAGAATTGGAGCCGAACTGTCCGTCGCGTAGAATATTTTAATCGAATTTGATTTTAATTCACCTCGAAAACACTATACAAATACATTTAAGACACTTACTTCCAAATAGCAAAGCAATAATGTGCTAACACTAAGTATTGAGTGAAATACAATGGCTCAACTATATTCGCGCCAAAATCAAAAGTTTACTACAAATAACAAGAAATCATAGCGACGAAACTTATTACGGTCTTGACAGGTCACTGCCTGGTAAGCCTTCATGTTGAGATGCGGAAATTCCCTTAAAGTCAACATTGTCAACATGCCGCTGCAAGCGGGTTGCTGAAAAGGAAACTATCTACCATTTAATCCGTTTATGTTGAGCTCTATACAGATCATGACTATTGGGCCCTTCTAAAATAAACTTTAACAATATTGTCGTCTTTCTCAGCCGCTTGAGTAGGTGCTAACAGAATACTCTACATTCACACATTTGTGCTACTTGTGCAAGTAGTTTGCCTAGCCGCCTTAGAACCTCAGCTGATGGCGCAAAATTTGAGCTATGTGATAATTATATCACACCTTTCCAACCAAGTCCTCTTAATTTTTAAAGGTATGTGAAAATCTTTCACAGTCATTGTTATCAATGAACACTAACAAAATAGCTTTTTTCTTTATCAATTCCGTTCGGCTTTTTTTTTGATAGTCTATAGACTGATTTGTTGCCAAAATTTATTTTCACGAGTATTAAATATACGCATGAAAGGCTTACTGTATCATAAAACGAAAAAAAAAAAACACAGTACACAGCATATATGTGAGGTTTTGCTTTTGTTGTTGCTTATGTTTGCTCTGAGTTTTGTGTAGGCAGACTTCCCTCTCTCTCTCTCACTTCGCTTTATTTCGCTTTACATATTTTATTGTTGCTTATGTTTACTATGATTTTTGTGTTTGCTTCTAGACAATACCACAATGGCCAGCATACCTGATGTAAGCAATTTAGTGTAAGCAATGATGTGTTGCTTAACAAGCAGTAAATAAATACTTGAAACGAAACATTAAACGACTCGTGAAAAGGCTAAAAATATGCATAAAACGAAGTGTGATAAACAAATCTTAAAAAAAATCACAGAACCAAATTGTTTGTGTTTTGAGATGTGATAGGAAAGAACAAGCAGGCGCTCAGCGTGCGAAAAAATTAAGTGGGTTGCAGACATTCTTTGAGTTCACACATTTGCATATGTAAATTTGCCGAAATCTATAATGCGTATCCTTTACAAACAACAGCATAAACACATAATTAAGCCTATCGTCAGACCATCGGGCCCATACTTTTTCAAGCCTTTTTTGTGTTGTTATGCCCCATCTAAGCCTTTCTAAAATTCTTTTACAAATAACGCGAAAAACTTAGTATCGAAAAACTAAGTATAACTCCAACGTCTAATAATGAAATCCCGGCTACTAACATGGCGTACAGAAGGCACTTATACTAACCGTTTTCACAAAAGTGTCGCCATACGGCTAACTTAAACTCTGTTCCCCACGTTGGAAACCACTGATCTAGCCTGACTGCATTATAAATAAAATAAAAAAAATTTTAAAGCTGTATGGCATAATTAAATGTTTTGTCTGTCTGTCTTCTCGTCTGTTATTTGAAGTATTTTATAGCACTAATGCTGCTTGCTCATCAAAAATGAAATATTTTGCCGTCAGTAAAATATTAAGTTATTTAACATTATTTTTAGAATATTATGAACTTAATTAAGTAATTTTAAAAATATATGTATGTATGCATTGCTGTTTTTTTACTATACAAATAAATAATTCGTACATACGCGTTTAATTCAAAAATATTCATTTACACAAATTGCATTTTTGCGGTTTTTGTTGTATGAAGTACTTTGTTCAGTTAACAAGCATTAACAAACGAAAAAATAAATTCTAAAATAATTATTATTTATAAATGTTGCAAAAATAGTGAAAAAACAGATCAAAGCCTTTAAAGCGCCTACATAAACACGACGTTTATTAAATGTTCAAATTTGTTCCTCATTCCTATGAAAAATGTTTCTATTCACATTTAATTTAAGAAGATTTTACATTTTTTTTGATATGATTTTTGACAGCAGATTTGTTGGCTCATTTGTAATGAAAGTTTTTATATATATTTGATTTACTTTGATCTTTTCAAATAAAGCATTACGAAGGGTTCAAAGCAAGTCAGCTCATATATGTATATAGATAGATTTTATATCTCAATAAACAGCACATGAGTCTGCAGTGCAAATTGAAAAAAGATAAAAATTATGTAGTTATTCAATACTGAGTAGCACTTAGCATGCAATACAAGAGTAACTTTGATAAATAGTGTAGTGTCAAGACAGTCGAAATTACGTTCATTCTTACATTACAGCTAATTAAAAAGAAATGACCAAAGTTAAAACAGTAACCCTTTGATAGTGTTTAGCTTTCAAAGCTAATACCATGTTTACACATGTCTGTTTAACGTTGTATGCCTAAAATTTGCTGTTTACATATGCGTGTTTAGTGTTGGCCTGTTTAGTATTTGACATTTCTTATAACACTAGATTCTTTTGCTCGACGCAGTTGTGTTTTAGTTCGTATTTGAATAAAATTGTTTTTTTGTTAACATCTGCTTTTTTGCATTCACAATAATATTCCCAGCGAGCCTTCTTGTGAATTCTCAGGGTTACAGCACAGTGTTTTATTCTAATGTAGTGAGATGTATCAAGGTGTTTAGAGTTGTTTTGAAATAGAGTACGTGCATTAAAGATTTGAATTTGTATGGGCTAAGCAAGTACTAAATTACTGCTTAGGCCGCTAAACATCTCTAAGGTGTTAAACAGGTAGATGTAAACATGTTCAAGTCCATACATTGAAGTAAGATTTCAGTAAAGAAATATAAAAGATTTCCGCAGCAAAATAGTTATATGCAATTTTTATTCCACATGTCAATAATGGATTTTCACTACTTGCCTTAGGTCTAAGGCCTTAGCTGCCGTGTTGCTATCGGACTCACTTTGGTTTGTCCGGTTGCCGGCCGGCGACATGTGACTTAGTTATGCATTAAAGCAAACGTGTGTATTTACACGGAGCGGCACAAGCATCACAGTTTTTTATTAGAAATTGATAAGNTAGGTCTAAGGCCTTAGCTGCCGTGTTGCTATCGGACTCACTTTGGTTTGTCCGGTTGCCGGCCGGCGACATGTGACTTAGTTATGCATTAAAGCAAACGTGTGTATTTACACGGAGCGGCACAAGCATCACAGTTTTTTATTAGAAATTGATAAGAGAAGTTGAGAAAAGAACATGCACACTTCCACAATTTCAATGCTACTGAACCAGCGGGAAGATGTACAAACCGGATCTTGTGAAAGCGATACAAAAACCGTTAGCCGGAATGTGTGAAAAGCGCTTTTTTTTACAGAAAGTAAGATACGTTCACAAAAACCGACAATACAATTTCACAAAATACTCAGAATTTTCTTAAAATAGGTGTTTGACTTTGATCGGTTTGATCGGGCGTAATGGTATAAGAAAAGTTCAAAAAAAAAATTATTATTAAATTACATCAGTAAATATAGCTTTGGTAAATTTTATTCAATTACAAATATATAGTAAATTTAAAAGTGATAATGAAATTAATGAAGTAGTACAAATACTCCTAAAGATGTAAAGGCACTGCGATTACAGACGGGCATTTTAAGCTATGAACAAGTTGCTATGCCTACAAAAGACAATCTGCTACACATATAAATGCGAGAATATATTTTCTGGAAGAATTTGATTTGATTGAGAATTTCTTGAAGAACTGTAGCAGTAGCCCACCACCGTCTTAGTATTTTCTTCATCGTTCAGATTAGAGCTGGATAGTCACAAAGAATGTAACTAGAAGTCTCCCCCTTCTTTAGACAGTCAACAGTCGAGTGAGCTTATTAAGATGTTACCACAATCCGAGATGTTTTGTCAGATCAAATATTAAGAACCGAATCTGCTAAAGACATAATGCCTCTCTTTAGGAGTATATCTCTTATAAACACTTTTGCTTGTCGAAGATCTGGTAGGCCATACTGGTAGCGACTATCTGTGTTTGTGACCTAGTCATTGACTAAAGGCTTAATAGAGTACCAGTTAACACCACAGTCTGTTTCAGGTCCATGCAAATGTGAGTATGAGCTGGCTCTTGCTAGCTCGTCTACTATCTCATTTTCAATTATGATCTCGTGACCAGATATGCAACAGAGTGCAACCCAAGTGTGTGCCGTAAGTAGCTGTACCGCATAATAGCAGTCTATATAGAGCTTCGAAGAGAGTCTCCTTGGGAATACCGTCTTGATCGCTGTTAGATAGATAGATACAGTTATAGGTAACCTTCATTTCCCAAAGCTCTTAAAGTTTTCTTTTGTAATCTTTTCGGTAGGTTCACAAATAAGAGCTCAGCAGTAATCATGTAATATGCTTGGGATGTATGTACATCTCAACAATCTTCACAATTTTTTTCAATATTTTGCACAACTTGATGTAATAGATTACATTGCTCTTTACTTGTTGCACCGACATTTTTTATGCAGAAGAATATGTGGGTATGTAAGAAGTGGATTTTTAGCGTCATAGCAGCGTATTTTAGAAAATAAATTGTAAGAAAGTTGACACTACTTCAAATCGTATCAGAGTAGCAATTATGATAGAAAATTGCTAGTTCAGTTCCAACAAGAGTGCGTGAAAAGTGAAAGTTTTTAAACTCATTCCCTCTCCTGATATGTTATTGACAGTTTGACAAGAGAGCTGTCAAACTCTATTTAAATAGAAATGAAAAATTAAAGCGCGTAATAATTTTGCAATTTTGCCTGTCTATAATTAAGTAAAAACACGCATATTCAGGGACGGACTGACGCACAAACAAGCACATAGGCAGACCTATAGACTGCTATCGATGCACATATTTTATTTTTGCAAATTATTTGATTACAGTAGTGCTAATACATACAAATGTCAACTGTCAAAACCATGCAAAAGCTTTTATTTTTTTCAACAAATCACTCGATACGCATAAATGTAAAGATACATTTATAAATACAAATCTAATCGAAAACTAGTAAACTGCACATTTCGTAAGGTGTAAATTTGAGGAATGTTTTTATAACCATTATATTGTATACATGACTAGGAGGCGACATGAGCGTAGTCTGCAGTCGATTGAGAGAGTTCAACAATTCTAAAAGGGAATGCAGCATACTGATTGAAATTGATCGCACTGAATATTGTTTCAAACAAGTTATCGGCTCTGAAAGGTATAGATCCGCAGTTTTTACGAAACTGAAACAAAAATTTAAGACGTGGCACTTAGTAGTGGCAATAATTATAATGATATTGCCACTACTAAGTGCAAATTTTTTTTTAAAGATAAGACATATGTTATCCATAAAACATTATTCAAAACATTAGCAGTGTTTAGAATATGCCTAATTTTTTTTAAGTGAATCTTCGTTGCCGCAGTTAAAGATTTTTTCGATCGGTTCATCTGTTGAGGTCAATCGATATTCTATAAAAATATGATTTGTTAGTTGTTTTTCCCTTGAATGTGTTTCTTCATAATAATGTTGTGTAGTGGACTTTGTGGTTTCAAGTTGGTTCTAGCGAATATGACTAGTGTTCATGACTGAAGCTGATATTGTAAGGTCTTGTTATGCTGTTGTAATGTGATTTTAAAAAACTGACGAAATTATTCCACAATTACTGCAATTGATTTTGTTGATATTTTTTAAGGACATTAGTTCGAGTATAATTAGAAATAGCTGTGGTTTTTCAATTATTTGAGGGCGATTAATTGCGTTTTTGGCAGCTAAGTCTGCGTGTTTATTTTCTGAGTTAAAAATATGTTCAGGAATCCAGAGAATAATTTATTATCAGAATTATTTTAGGTTAAAAAATTAATTTTACTTAAAAAAATATGTACATTAAAAAGCTGAATGAGTACATTCGTTTTAATACAAAAGTAGCATTTGATATCGTTGGAGAGTATTTGACAATATGAATCAAACTTTTTAATGATTTCGTTGTTTCAAAGCAGTCAAGACATTGCATAATACTGCAAAAGACACCGAGTGCACTGAACGATTCCAAACTTTTTGTTCAATGAGCAATTTTTCTGTGTTGCCTTTTGCTTGCATTTTCGCATTTCGCTACTCGCTGTGATGAACTCTTTTCATATTCATTGCATTCCGTGTTTTTTTTTTTTGTTTATTTCATTGATTTGAATTTGTTCTTAATATTAATCAGACACAAAACACCTTGTTTATACAACACTAAATACGGTACGGTACCAGAATTCTTAAATCGCGTGGAAAATATGATTTATGGTGGCTCGAATTAAATTCGAATTAAAGTGTCATAAAAATAAGGTAATAGTTTCAAATTACTTATGTGTTGATACTCATACAATATATCTTGCACTGCCAATAATCGCTTTTTTCGTTGTCGAGTGAACCTATCAGAAGTCGGCTAAGTGTAGTGTCGAATGAATCATCATATAGAAAACGAATGTTTTGATATGCCTTTCAAATGCAAATACGCAACTCTTTAGTTTATAATCAAAACCCTTTTCAAATTAATTGACACAAGCCTCTGAGCACTAAGCGTAGCTGTTTTTTTTTCTTTAATTATAAGTATTTGCAAAATATTTACCAATTTAACTTGACTTATGCTAATTGCAAACTTGTTAAAATTTAATTACGTTATATCAGGCAGATATCTTCGAAACTTTGTAGTGTATTTGTTTTTAGCTATATTGATATAGAGTCATGTCAGTAGAATATTATTTATATGCATGTTAAAACTGTGTACGACAGTAGCTGTAATGTTTCAAGTAAGATACTAAATTAAAAATCATAATTTATGTGATAATTTTGGTTAACTAAAATTATAAAAATAGTGGCAAAAATAGCAGAGCAATTAAACAAAATTGTATGCATTTAGAATTGTAAGTTGTATTATTGCTGAATTTAATGTGCACGCAAACAGACGTTATACTATGCAGCGCAATTTGATTTCAGCCGTCCATTTTTGTACAAAGAAATATGCAAAACATTTAAGAAGACTTTGCCATTTGAATGTAATTAATTTGGCGGGAAATATAGAAATTATATAGAAATTATAGATCCATTTTTTTAATAAAATGTACCAATAAAGTATAGTTGCTTATAGCAAACCAGTGATTTGCAGGCGGTGCCATTTTCGTGATTCAGAGTATACTCATCAAAACAGTAGTGGCAATAAAATTCGATTATTCATGAATATTCCACGAGAATTCATGAATATCCTAAGAGTATTCATGAATATTCTGCGAGTAGTCATGAATATTCTAAGAGTAGTCATGAATATTCTACGAGTATTAATAAATATTCTACGAGTATTCATGAATATTTTACGAGTATTCATGAATATTCTACGAGTATTCATGAATATTCTACTAGTATTCATGAATATTCTACGAGTATCAATGAATATTCTACGAGTATCCATGAATATTATACGAGTATTCAAAAATGTCAACAACTTCATTACCTTTGCGTCTATGGCATCATAACCAGGACAATTTCTATAGTTATGTTTTGAAATTTGCTCTTTTACTTCTAAAGGGGATATGTGCTTGATCGGTAGGTCCATTTGGCATGCTGGTTCTAGGAATTCCAATATTTCTTCTTGCTCAATCCTACTGTTTATCATATTTGGCGAGAATGCTTTGCTGAAATATTCAGCGTGATTCTGCTTGGGCTTCGTCAGATCTACACCATACTCCATTACTATCTTTAATAAGAATATTTCTTTTAACAGGATGCTTTAAGTATTTCGTTGCCTTCCATAAGCTGTAATCAGTATTGACTTTTTAAAAAGTTGCTAACTGATTCATTTTTAGTTTGAGCATTTTTAGCTGCTTACTTACACGGTTGAAAGCAGTCTTGTCGACAGGATTGCTACTGTTTTGCCATATCCTTATCAGTTTTCTTTTTTGTGTTGTAGTAAGTTTCTTATCANTTGATGTATAAGCACAGTGAAGGCTTCAACTTTTTCATCTAGATCTGATGGCGTGTATATGAAAGTGTTTAGTTGGATATTTCTATCTAACCAATGAGTAAAACAGTCAATATCAGTTCTTGTTGTAATAAGCCGCTGTAAAAATGATGCTATAGAAAGATTGGTATTATAGCTGAGGAGGATGGGAGAATGATCTGAGCTTAAGTCATCGTTGTGTTGAATGTCAATGAGATGTGCGGGAATACTCTAATAAATTACAAAATCTAGAAGATCTGGGGTTCAGTTGGGATCACTCGGCCAGTAGATTGTATTGCCAGTCGAAAGTACTGAGTATCTATTGTTTTGTATACATCTGAAAAGTTCTCTTCCCTTTGGATTTACTTAAAATTGTATAATATGAATGCAAAAATATTTTATTGTCGACTGTTTGCGGAACTAGTCTGTTTCGTTACTCTGTTGCTATGATACCTGCAAACGAGAATCCTCACTGAAACATAGTACATCAATGCGCTGCCGTTTAGCAACGTGTTTTCAATTAGGTTTTTTCACTGCATACTTTAAGGTTCAAACGTGCAGTGTATTCATGCAGTTCTCTGTACGCAACTGAATTAGAATAGTAGTTGCGCAAAAATACAATTTTGTTGCCACATTTCATTTCTGAACTTTGCTTTTTACATGTATTGCAATAAAGAGTTAATGTAAGATGTCACTGGAGGTCTCTGAAAAAAAGACCAAGTAAATCATGGAAAACTATCTGGAAGATACTAACGCATAAATTTCTATATTCAAATTTGAAATCACATATTTTTGCTGATTTGTCAGTTTCTAGTTGTTTCTAGTTTCAATATCAAATAATGTGCCAACGTTAGCTGCAATGATGTTTCCATGTAGCAAAATTGTCAAGCACTTTCCAGTGAACTGTTGAAACCAAACAACGCAATTGTTACTAAGATTTTGTTTAAAACGTAAGCTGGAGTTTCGAGCTTGCAGTCTTCCAATGACACATTGTAAGATTTAACGTTTCCATTTCAGTGATTTGCTTATAGTTTCAACAATGTCGATTGTAGTGGATACCTAGCTTCTTGGCGTAAGCTACAATGTGCAACGCAATTCTTGTTGTACGTAGTAGGCTCTTGGCTTTAACGAGTTTAGAGTAGGGCCATGTTAACTTGGATCTTACGTAAGCCACCGTGTTAGTCAATTTTCGTTTATTTATTTTTGAATATATTTAGAAATTGAGTTAGATGTCCAGTAGAGATCAGAGGGCATCACTGGCATTTAGGCTGCAGAGTTCGTTGTGCTCAATGCTGCAATTCTTATTTTTTAGACCAAAATACACACTGTGATATGTCTCAGACGTCATATAGCGTTTTATAGCTCATAACTTGTAAGTCACTGCCAATTCGTTTGTCTGAGACGCAGTAATATATATACTCGTATAAGCACTTGCATTACCAAATCTGATGATATAAATATATGTCTATATAAAATATAATCTAGTATGTGTCTAAAAATTCAAAAATTCATTTTCATTCAACCAACATTTGAATTAAGTATTATTATATCAAATTCATTTTGTTTCAGAAAATCTAATACAAAATTTTACAAATTATTACAAAATTTTACAAAATCTCTAGTAAAGACATTTGGTTCGGCATTTTGGACTAGTTGTAAAAAAAAATTAAACAATTTCAATTGAAAAGTCTACAAATAACATGAACAGAGCACGTGATTTAAATACCGCAGTAAGTAAATTATAAAAATTAAATACAATATATAGTACATTATATAAAATTTTAAATAAAAATTGTACATTTCATGTTTAGGAAGATATGCCGCCAATTGTAGAAACTGAGGTAAAAAATAAAGCAGATGAATTCGCTTCACCAAACTTAGACGATAACGATTTGCCTAGAACATCAAATGTAAGCGACACCAGCGAAAAAGTATTCAGTGCCCTTAATAGATCTATAGCGCGTATTGAAAGTATGCATGACCGCATAGTTGAGCTTGAAAACGATAAATTCCCTATAAACTTCATGCTGAAGTTAATTGCTTTAAAGGAGATCCAAGAGGATATTATTGAAAAACTTGTACGCGCGAAAGTATATAGCTTTATAGAGGAGATGGATAAGATTCAAAAGAAGAGAGCTGAACTGCGAGAGAAAAA
>JXPL01009378.1:0-10385 GCA_001015235.1 Sphyracephala brevicornis | reverse complement strand
TTTAATAAAATTTTAATAATGAAAACAATTCTGTTTGTAACAATGTATTATGCATGTCCGGTTTGGTCTAGTGCTGCCTTATCTCATATTAAAAACCTACAAGTAGTAAAGAATAAAGTACTTAAATTAGTTTATAATTTACCATGGCACTTCTAAACATGAAGGCTCCATGCCTTGTCCGAGTTGGAACTCGTCTCAGAAAAGATAAAGAGGCTCACAAATAAATTTATCCTGTTGCCAGGTTTCTGAATTTAGTCATATTAATGTTTTAGTTATGCATAATTTAGGTTAAGTTTAGTTAGGTTAGTTAGGTTAAGTTTTATAAAATTAAGTTTTAATAAGGTTTTGAAAAGTTTTTCCTTATATTAAAATAACAGATAACATAAATTATAATAACATTCTATTGTAAATATTTAAGCTGAAAAGGAAGAAATCCTAAACACTTTATAGAATAGACAAATTGTAAAGAAAATTGTTGATATTATTATTAAATAAATAAAATTGAAAAACGAATTGAATTGAAATTGAAAATTTAGCAATAACAAAAATCTTACTAAATTAAAATTGAGTTGCAAATTGGTGAAGCGAAAAGCACTGCCAGTGTGAGAGTAAAATTGAATGCAGCAACTCCTTATGACAGAATGAAACTACGGAAACCATTAAGCGATATCTGTAGCGCTATATCAAATTTTTTGCTAAAAATTTAAATTTTCAATATTCATTTGGTCTTCTTACTATTACGACAACTAGGAATAAAACCTAAAAAAATTAAATGACTGCAGGATGAGAAAGGGAGACGGATTTAGAAACTCAGTGTAATCAATTAATCATAATTACAAAGAAAATATGTTCGAATGAGCCACTCCACAACACAGATAATATAATGAAACTATTACGAGTACATTCACAGATTTCCTAAAGCAACAAGCCGACGAAGAGCACACAATTTTACATCTAGAGCGCAACTTTTCAAGCACTCAATCAATACATAATCGACAGAATTAAACCACAAAAAATTATTTTGACGAATGTGGAAAGACCCGGAAAGCTGGAGTACATATGAAATATATTTGGAGCAAATACTGAGTAGCAAATGCACACAACAAGAAACGCAGATATGATGACCTAATCTTCAAAAGCTTTTAATTGAATTGATCAATTCATAATGCAGTATATGATGTTCAATTGGACTTTGAAAATATGCGAATAGGTTACCGATTGTAAAAGACTCTGCGGAAATAATTACTTCCTGTGTCAATTAAGCAAGCAATGTACTGCGACTAATTAAAATAGTAAAATAATACAACCATTAGCTGTTTAAAATCTGATAGTCTTTTTTTTTTTGTTAATTCGATGCGCATTGTTGTTGGCTTCATAAAAAATGATATAAATTGTTCGAAAAACAGACAGAAACGCAACAGAAACAAACCTATTTAAATATTCAGTACACAATTCTGTTAATGTTGTCAGATGAACACAATTTGCTGTACAAACACATTTGTTGCAAAGCTAATAAATAAAATATACACAACAGAGCGAATGAGTACCAAAATTGCGTACTCAGAAGTCAATTAAGTAAATTATTTGATTTGTTTAAACACACACAGGGATTGGGCACATACAAGAACCAAATGGGCGTCATGTACTCGTGAATTACATTTCGGTATGGACAGTTATTAAGTGTTTTAGGAAATGTGTATACGCTCACTTAAGTGTACAAATTAGCTAGATTTGCTGAAATATTTATGGGGTTTCTTAGTTCGAACACTTAAACGGAAAATCAAATAAGCTGTTCATTAACAAGAAGTAAATATTTTATTAATCCGAACACATTTCATTGAAAAATTATAAAAATTAATTAAATTATTGCGTTTCTTATTTACAACAAACTTTGACCAAAGCACTTTATACATGTATACCTTAATATGTAAATGATGACTGGTTGGTTTTAAATAAACATTTACATATACTAATATACAAAGCAGAATAACTTTTTATCTTATTGTTTATATTTTGTCTGACTCAACCGATGTATAGATGTGCATTTTTAGAGTCCAGTAGACATACTTTTGAGTGCGGTAATGAAGGGACTACTATTTAATATAAACCGAATAACTAGCTTTCTTTCAGAGTACGAGAACATTAGTTATATGCAAATAGCAATGATTTGAAATGCATATGTTTAGTAAAATTAGTAAAACATTTTTGAAGATGAAGACAATACAACACGTCATAATATTAATTTAAGATAATCTTTATAAAAAAATTAAAAAATTTGCATACTCATATCTATTGTCATATATTTGATCTTCTTGAACTCCTTTCTGATCATTAATTTCGGTTCATAATTTTTTGTAAGATTTACTAAGATAAATAAAACCAGCTTGGCTATAAGCGGTTGTTTATTTTTTTAAATTTTTAAGCTAGATAAACTCAACAACCGCAGCTCTGATGAAGAGAAATATTCTGCCTGATATTTAACCTACGGCATTTTTAGAATAACCTGGAGTTACTGAATTTACATATGAATTATATGCATAATCCTTATGAGCAAATTATTTTTTTTTTGTCTTCTTCGATAGGTTAGATTGTTAGGTCTGAGTATCAAATGTATCTAGAATATAGGTCTTAATTAGTTTATTATTATTTTTCATATAATTATTACATTTAATTTTGTCATGAGAGCCGTTTTGAAATCTAGACTTTAGTGTGCTGTGAACGCCACTTAACGTTGCCTGCTACATCCTTACATTTATATTTGGTTCATATTATAGACATGTGAATCCTGATCTTTCATCATCAACGACGCTTCACAATTTTTTAGTTTTTCTTAAATACCAATATAAATTTATTTATTTACTTGTTGGCTTTCAGCTGTTGCGTCTCTTCGCCTGACAACGTAATACTTCACAACTATGAACTGTGTGTCACGCATAATGTGTATTAGGCGTCCAGTTTCATGCTTCAGCTACTCCTTCTTGCCGTTATGACGGATGTTCACATTGCTGTTACGCCTTCAACGCTGATGCTCATTTGTTGTCTTGTCATTTATGGGCATAAATTTGCTCTCATATAATTATTGTTGCCAAGTTTTTTATTTAAATTTTCTTTTTTTTTGTTTTATTTCATTTTTGTTTGGGCCTGTTTCGTTCCTGTTCATGCCACACCTGAAGCCACTTTATTTTGAACTTACGCTATGTTTGTGATTTATTTCAGCACTAATTTGAATGAATTTCTTTGGTGTTTGGTGTACATTGTAATGGATTTTTTGTTGGTGTTGTTGTGCGTTTTATTTGCGTAATTAAGTGGCAAAGTGTGTATCTTTTATTGTCCAATTTAGTCGTTACAAAAATGAATTAGTTTGGCAAAAACAATGTGCAATGAATGTTTTAAATGATAAATTGGAAAAAATATCAGAAATTAGTTCAATATAAACATTCCGCTGTTCCGAATGTCTACTACCGTACAGTAAACACGACATTGTCTTAAAGAAATCACATTATATGCATTAATTCAACGTTAATAGTTCGTCTAACATAAGACGCATGAAGTATCCTAGTCGGCATAATCGCACAAAGCCATTATGCATTCTAAAGGTTTATTTTTACTGAGAATGGATTAAATGCAATCAAGCCGAAGTCAACAAAATTTTTTGTATATTCTCGAACCAAAAGCAGGCATACAAATACAATGCGTAAAATAACAATTATTAAAATTAAAATTATTGAAAACAGTAATAATGAAACAATATCATTTTATATGCTTATAAAACTGCAATATTAGGGATATTTACGATTCAGCGCAACTTCTCTGCAGTTTTCTGAAATATCGGATTTGCTCTAAACAAAATTTGCTACCTGTTAGCTCTTTTGCACTACAAGTAGTATTTTCGTCACAGCAAAATTTAATCCTGTATTAATTAGTTTTATTATATCATATCGCGTTTCTATGTGTTGCTATATAGCTGTTATGGCCAGCCCATAAACACAAATCGCACAATTATTTCTGATTTTGATATTATGCAAACGGGAATGCACAGCCTAATACCATGTTTACATGTGCTTGATTAACTGTTTCCAGCTGTTTCGCGGCCTAAACAGTTATTTAGTGCTCGTTTAGCCAATACAAATTCTTTCTCTTTAAACGCTTGTTGTATTGCCGAACAGCTCGAAAGAATACAAGAAACTATTTCCATTGCATATTTTTAGGTTCGAAATTTGTTCTTTAACCCTTCTACATCTGCCAAAAGTATTAAAACAAAAGATCTCATAAGGCTCATTATGAATATTATTGTGAATGCGAAAAAGCAGATGTTAACAAAGAAACAATGAAATGTTGTTGTTTTTGAAAAATGGATTTTTTGTTCAAATAACATCAATGCGGTAATAACTTTTATGCGGCGATAGTTGAACAAAATTTATCTTCATTGTTAAAACTCTTTTTTGAATAAGAAAACAATTTCATTCATACGCCAACCAAAAACGACAACATTAAGCAAGAAACGTCAAATGCTAAACGAGCCAACACTAAACAAGAATATGCAAGCGGCAATATTTAAATTTTAAACGAACAGCACTAAACAAGCACAAGTAAACCTGGTCTCATAGTAATTATTTTTGTTGATGCACAAAATTTAATATCGTATGAACAAATTTGTTTTCCTATGCTTAAAATATTTTTTGTATTAATTATATAACCCAAACCTTCGAAAATAATGTACAAACATTTTTTTGTAAGCCAAGACCAAGTTTTTAAAAATGTTTGCACTGAATTAGTGGATTTATCATTGAAAACAAATAGTGTGAATGTAAATTAAAAATGAATTGATAAGAAGTCTGAAAATCTGAAAATTATTATATAAATAAATATGTTATTTAAAATCTTGTATTATATCAAGTAATAATTTTTAAAGTGTACAAATTAAATTAAATTACATTAATTTTTGTTTTCAAAAATTGGCTTCAGAGTGTTAATTGCTTTAATGATCAAAAAGAACTCAATTACAAAACTTGAAATACTTAAAACAATAGCTTCAACTACCTTAACTGATGTACCCATTGCACTTTGCTTACACGCGCAACAACCTGATACTTTCAAGTAAACGGATTTTCGCCAGACGCTTGGTTAATGAATTGTTTAATGTTTCTTGCCTTAACTTACATGTTTATTTTCTTTAGCATAAAAGCGTTGAAAATGATCAAATATTAAGAAAAAAAATGTAAGTACCGCAATGCACTTCCGTAGGAAATTTGTTGAGCACGACTATTATATAGAATAAGAAATAATAATGCAGGAGAGCATTTCCTGATACTCTGTTTTATACCACATAATCTGAAAATAATTTAAATTTTTTCAAATACATTGTCATAATAATTTAAAAAAATAGAATAAATTTCATTGCATCATTTTAACATCCTAACTTTTTACAGTATTTGTGTTTATTTTATTTACTTTATGCGCATATTCCAAAAGAGTTTGTGTAATTAACATACAAATTATTTTGAGCATAGAAAAACAAATTTGGGCACAGCAAACGTTTTTGGGCATAGGCAAAAATATTTGCCATAAATATGTGCACTGTCGTCATAAGCACAACTTCAAAAACCAAAACAATTGGGAGCATAGGATGAGTAGCTCTGATATAGTATTTATTCTTGAATAAGCAATGAGAAATAATGTGCTGTTTTATTGCCTATACGTCTACGTATACGTCTGCATCTCTGAGAACACTCTAAAATTAATATTACTTGTATCTACTCATACTCATATAAAAGTCAATAAAAATTGGCTATGAGTACTTTATGAGACATACTCATAACACTCATAACAAAAATATTGTTTTACATTTAGAGAANTCTGAGTACACTCTAAAAAAAATAGTACTTGTGTCTACTCATACTTATATAAAATCAATAAAAATTAGCTATGAGTACTTTATGAGAAATACTCATAACAAAATTTAGAGATAACATATGAAAAAAAATTTAATGAAAATCGAAATTTTGTTTAGCTAAGAAAATCTATTAAATATAACAATAATTAGAGGAACTACTATTAATAACCCCATTCATTTCGATAATCAATCAATTAATCACTTCAATTAATACCTCTATGTAATCGTATATGAAAATATTAAGTAAATTAAAGAATATTTGCAAGTTGAAATTTTTTTATTTTATTTAAAACAAAATTAACATGAAAAATTATATGTAATATGAGCAGATAGAATTTAAGAATTTTTATTGTTCAATAATAATTCGTTTAAATTTCTATAATAAAAATGTATAAATAATATGTGAGGACTGCATTCGGTCCTATTCTATAAGACTATTCTTGTCTGCAGTTAAAAACAATTGGATCAGACCTAATCATCCCACAATTTTTTACTTGCAATTGTTTCTATTTTTGAAATTGGCCTGGAAAATTGCACATCTTTATTTCAAATAATTTTACCTGCATGAGACCAAAATGTTTTGTATACAATTAAGCGAAAAGCAATCCTTACATGTACGCGCATTCTTAATGCCATTAAAAAGATGAAAAACCCACAACGTTGAAAAATATTATTGTTTTTAAATTAAAATAAATGTGCTGAAAAAACATTTCAAAATATTTGCAATGCGTTATTAGTTTCGGTATGTCGCTACTCAAAGAAGAAGGTGCTACACTTTTATTAAATTTCATGATTTGGTTTTACTAGCAGGCTCTCGGACTGCATCTATCTAGTGACTTCTTCTCTTCGTCACTTTTACTTTTCTTTTTTGAGGTTGCAGCCATTGATGCTGTTGGGTTCGTGGCTGCAAAATTGAATTTGCTTATCATCGCCGAGACAATGCCTTTTGGAATGATGTCAATCTGTGCAGCTGCACTGCGAGTTTGTATCTCAAGATTTGCAGTCGCTTCCTTAAGCAGATCGCGATTTTTCGAATCGAATTCAGCGTATATATAATGCGATTTGTCGATTTGAAGGTGTTTGGGGGACTCCGGAGACTTTGCCGCTATCGACGCCAATTTCATTCTCTGTGGTAGCGGAATGCTTAAGTGTGTTGCCTCCCAAATAGCTTGAGGTTGAAGATTTCTGCGGTGTGTGTATGTAAGGCTCAACGGCAGCATGTACTTGTGTTTGTTGGCCGAGCGGCGTAGACTTGGCAATATGATTTGCCGCTAGCAGTAACTGTTGCTTCAGCGCATCCATACCTTGACTCTCTAGATTTGTTTGGAAGTTAGTAGTTTCCGTACTATAGGATGACGACTGTTGTTTCAATTGTTGAAGCAGGTTTTGTGCAGCAGGTTGTTGTGGAAATTGTTGCTGCTGCTTTTGCAATAACTGCGAAAATAAAGTAAAATCAAATAAAATCATTGGTGATGGCATTAAAAATCAAAACTTGAGATTAGATATTAGCTTTAATTCTAAAGAAAGAAACAAAATTCTCAAATGCTCTATACTGCTGTTGGCAAAATAAAAAATATCTGGAATAAGTTATTATTTTCCTTCTTTTTTATTTATGTTCATACATATTATGAATAGCAATATATAAATCAATATTAAGATATAGAGAAATATAAATAATAAATCAAAAATCAAAAATAAATAGGTTCGTACAAAAAAAAGTTAAAGGATTTTATTTTTCTCAAAAAATTTTTGCATATTTATTCATCAATATCTATGTATGATTACATCTGTTTTCGTTGTTTTCGCCGATCACACCAACACACGTCTAAACTTTACATCTGTCAAAAACAAACTAAAAATGCAAAATATGTGTGCCAACATAACAAAACAAAAAATTCGGATGTCAAATGTTCGTATCCCGCGCAATTTAAAAAGTTACCAATTTTTGTGTGTAAACGTGTATGCATTATGTATTATACAGGAGCGCACGACTCATTGGCTGATGGCTATATAGACATGCCTTAACTCTAAACTGGCCAAAAATATATTTCAAATATAATAAACTTAAATTACGTCCCGTTTTAAAAATATTTTTGCAAAAAGAAATAAAGAAAGAACACTACAAGTACTACCAGGGAGCAACACTAAGGGACATTGTATACAAACCTTTTTTTAATTAGAATTTGGTTTATTAAAATAATTAATAAAAAATCTAATAAAAAAAAATTTAAATAATAGAACCGATCGACTAAGACGCTCGTGCATACAAATTATTTATTATAACAATTTATTTGTTAAAATAAAATGAATAAAGAAATTATATAAATAAATAAACAAATAATATATATAAATAAATAATCTAAATTAAAAACAAATAATCGAAATAAATAATGTAAATATCATTTTCTAAAACTAAAATAAATAATAAAAAAGCGATTCCTTTATTTACATATATGTTTATTTATTAAAAAATTCAAATTGCTTATTAGCGCCATCTAGCTGTATATAAAAATTTAGAAATTTGGAGTTTTATTAAACCAAGTTTTACTTGACCAACTACCAGGCAAACAGAATTCAATTAAAAGCAGCAATATTTATTATACTGATGCTCAAAATGTTCAAGGATCGCGTACGTTTGTCAATGTCTTTCAAAATTTGTGTAATGATTGAAATGAGTCTTAATAAGCCGAATTTTTCTTGACTTACTACACGGCGAACAGAAATCATGTAAGAGCAGCAAGTGATTTTAATAATAGCGAAGCTTAAACTTCGAAAGTCATTGTTGTAACTGTTCGACAATGTTACATGTTTATTGGATGCTCTAACTAAAATTGCAATGAAACACGCACAAATTATCCTAGTGAGCCAATTTTTTTATATTTGGTAGATAATTTTCTTTCATTAATGTTCAAAAATGATTTCGGACAGGTGGCTAAATGAACTGAGTTTTGAAAGTAAATCGACCATTTGTTCAAGCATTTGTGACCATATTTATCGTATAAGAGCGCCGAATTTTGGCTTTCAAGATTAAAATCGTAGTTGGCTTATCAGCTTATGAATAAATGAATGATATGATAAAGGATGAAAATCAATATGATTTTTTTTATTGAAAATTACAAGATAAAATTCAATGCTGGTGAATCCGCTCATTTTCGTGAAAATCAAATCTGAAACTTCAAATCTACAGATCTTTGACATTAAAATTTACTCAATTATTTTCTGAACTGAGGATAATTTTTTTTTTTTAAGAGTAACCTTAAAGTAAAAACATTGTGGTTAACGTTGAATTCGAAATTTTTACCTAAAAGGCATCAGGCTGTCTGTAGAATTTGACATTTCTGAGTGTTTCACATATTAATATACAGTCGAAATCTCTTACACCGACTTCACTTACAACGTCTGATCCTTTAGAACGACCGAATTCATGTCAATAAAAAATTGTATCGCTTAAAACGACAATCGAATTTCGTCGGTTCCTTGAAGATCGTTGTAAGTAATTTCGACAGTACACTATTATTTAAAAATTCTGCATTCTAACATATTGTTGAACAGATTTCTTTTACTTAAAAATAGTTTGCAAATAAATAAAAAATCAAGTTAAGCATATGTAAATAATTTTATATTTTTAGACATATTTATAAATATAAATATAAAAAAAATAGTTACTGTTTATCCTAATTGTGTACCTCCATTAATTCAATACAATTAACTACATTTAGCATGTTATAATATAGACTTTCTATATTTGATAACGAATACAGAGAAATGTTCCCTATACGAGTATGTTCTAAATATGTTCTAAGTATGTTCTAAGTATGTTCTAAATTAACAGAAAAACCTTTTGTATTTAAATTCAAAATTACTGCAATAGTTCAGTGAAGTTTAGTAATAACAGCTTATGACAGTTTTTAAAAGTAAAAACTAACAACAGAACTGATAGAGACAGTTAATAATACTAGTAATGAGTAATAAGAAGACACAAACCAAATTTTTTTTTTTCCTAAAAAGCTTTAATTGCTATAAGAATTATAAATAAAATATTAACAAAGAACATTTATATTATAAAATGACCAATGCCGTAATGTCAAGATGAATGAGCCTCCCGACAATAAAAGCTATCATCGATTTAATATTTCTGCATGCCAATGGGTTAAGTCAAAAAATTTCAACTTAAAATCAAGCGAAGCTATGTACGTGATTATGTCCAGAATAAAGTCCTTGGAAAACCTAAATCTATCTCCTTTTCTAATACAAAAGGTAGTTTACACTGCATGCAGTAATGTTGACTTATGTAAAAAAAACTAGAAATGGGGACATACTAATAAAAACAAAAAATTCTAACCAAGCAAACAACATCGAGATCAAGCCCCTTAAAACGCTTAACTTCTCCAAATATGCAATATTTTTTAACAACTTACCACCAATAGCAGAGAGTGAAATTTTAGAAGAATTGACAGCACAAAGTACTCTTTGCCCTGTCCTGAAGAAAGGC
>JXPL01009360.1:0-21938 GCA_001015235.1 Sphyracephala brevicornis | reverse complement strand
GCGGCAGGGGCAGCGGCAGGGGCAGCGGCAGCAGCGTCAGCACCTCTGGTAAACACTAAGTGCACAGGAGCCTACAAATATGTACAAACTAGATTGAAAGTGACTTTGTGTACACACCAAAGTCAAAGCTTATTTTGAGTTCTAAAAAAGGAATTTTTGTACGAGTGTGTGTGTATGCGTCTATAAGAAAATGGACATAAGAAAATGGAAAATATAACTAAATAAATAAAAATATGCGAAAAAGAGGTTGATTGTATGACGCGCGAAGTGAAAAGAAAAGCCACAAAATGAATAGCATTTCAGACATATGTTTGTATCTGTTGGCATAAACGTGTGTCTGTGTGCGTCCTCGAATGTTAGAAAGAGAATATAAATTGCTTCTTAAATATGCTATAAATGCAAAAAATTGTAGATACTTTCAAGATGTGTACGCGTCAATACGGCCTTTCATAAACGCATGCACACATACACGCACACACGGAAAGCACAGCTCAAACGCATGCTGGCTGCGAACACGCGTATAAAAATATAGCTAAACATTCGTTAAAGTATGTTAATGTATGCACACTCACACTCACACTCACACCCACACTCCCACACAACACACCAATATTGCACGCATATTCGCATACACAAAAACTTGAATATAAAATGTGAATTACGAATTGAGAATGCGAATGCGAACGCGAACGCGAATATGAACGCGAATGTGATTGTGAATGTGAATGTGAACGCGAGCACGAACACAAAGAACACAAATTGCGGCTGTGCAATTGTGTGTGCAAGTAAGCAATAAAAAGCACAACACACACAATTACACGAACGCGAAATTAAATCAACAACAAACTAAAGTGCTTCGCGTATCTTATGTACTCTCACTTGCATATACATACATACATATGTATGTATATACGCGTAAGTATATGTGCAAAGATACAAGTTGTCTAATTTTTTATTTTTTTTTGGTTTTTTTTTTGATTTTTTAGTGGTTCAAGTTGCTGCCTTTTTCTTAATGCTGCAATGGGTTTGCTCTAATTGCACTGCGTTTCAAAAATGTATGTACAAGCGAAAATAAAATTCGGAAAAACAAATTTTAAATTAAAAAAAAAAAATTTTAAAAAGTATAACAAGAGTATAAGCTACAAAAAGTTAGAGATTCTTTTAAAACTGTTTATCACACATAGCGTACTTGGTAAAATACAGTTCTGGCATTTGACAACTCGAAGGTTTAATGTGCATCTGTCCCCACGTATGTTAGTGCTGCTGTTTTTGTATCGATAAACAATTGAACAACTCATAAAAATGATTCAAATATTCAACAAAAAAAGTGAAGAATTTCCCAACTTGGAATATGGAATATAGCCGACACATTTCCTTGTATATCCATGCGTTGAAAAAAACTAGCAGATATGTTAAGTTATGCTCGAATGGAGTCTATAAGTTAGCAGAAGACCAGACAGTCCAAAACCAACGTGGAAAGGCATCCCACAAACTATCTTAACCGAATCAGCACTATGTGGGTCGATGCAAAATTAAAAGCAAAGCACATCACTCATTGGAAAAGCTTTATTGCAGCTCTAAGCTCTAAGTGGCCGTCGTAGCGTAGTGATTAGTGTACTGAACTAACACTCAGAAGGTTCGTGGTTCAATACCCGCCGTGGTCACATCTTGCCTAGCACTGGCAATGCTAGCGATATTAATAACTGCCAAAGAAACTCCCTAATATTCCGTCGTTCGGAGTCCACTATAAATAGTAGGTCTCCATTACCCTTGTTCAGTACACAATGATTGTGGTCGAGAGCCCTATACTTCTACACTGGAGTGCAAAGGAAAAAATAAAAAAGCTTTACGTAGGAGCACAGAATGGTAGGAATAGCAGCAAAAATGATATGAGTTCAGTTTTTCAGTTGCTCAATTTTTAGATTGAGGCAAATANAGCACAGAATGGTAGGAATAGCAGCAAAAATGATATGAGTTCAGTTTTTCAGTTGCTCAATTGACCAGTGAGATCGTACAATATGTATACACTTTTCTTTTGT
This sequence comes from Sphyracephala brevicornis, assembly GCA_001015235.1. Lineage (NCBI taxonomy): Eukaryota > Metazoa > Arthropoda > Insecta > Diptera > Diopsidae > Sphyracephala > Sphyracephala brevicornis. The sequence goes on along the minus strand of JXPL01009360.1, from coordinate 19,899 downwards.
CAATGGATCACCAACAATGCAACAAGCAACAAAGATAATGAAATGTTTATTGAAAACGAAAACAGGAAATAGAGAAAACCACTTGTTACCTACATAGTTGCAACAATTTTTCAAAGCATTCTTGGATACGTTATTCTGCAATCGCAGTTATGTTCATTTCGCTATTTAAAACCAAATGGCCAAACCAAGAAACCAAAAATCTCAATTCAAAATGTATTTTACATATAAACGAGTAATTATAATGTTTTAATTTCAGAGCAAAAATGCAAAAATTAAAAACAAAAAAACTCATAACTGTTAAAAATATTAAAATTATCGAGCGAAATCGAGACAACATGCATTGATGAACTGACACGGGAAGCTTGCCTCAGTTTCTGTTTTGAGAATTATTTTTTTTCTTTAAAAAAAAATCAATGGAACTCCGGGCTTGCAGATTAATTAGAATAACTTTTATGTACATTTTTGTCTTTTGGCTGAAAGTTAGTCAAAAAAAAATGTTTTCCTTTTTTCATGTCAGTTATGGTAATGAGTTCGGAATACTCGATAAGGACCAGTACTCTATAATTCCTGTTCGTTTTGATCCATGTGTTTATGTACCATCAGTAGATAAATCAATGTCTTTTTTCTGTAAAACATTCAGACATGCAGACCCAAATAGATGATCTTGCCAGAGAAGCCGCTGTAGTTGGATAAGTGATAAACACCAACAAAACTAAGTCGTCAAAAATAAGACCAACCAACACCAACAAATTACCATACACAATGCAGATGTGGAAGCAGTGGATTCATTTACATACATACTTGCATTATCTCTGCAACTGACAGCACATTCAACCATGTAGCATCCAGAATTCGCAAAGCATAATTAGCATTTGCACAGCTCCGCCCAATCTGGAATTCTATAATTACTTCTAAAAATTCAAAGCTACGTCAATTTAAATCAAATGTGCTTTTAATCTTCTTGCATGGATGTGAAAATTGGCTTATTATCAACTGCTTCACCAACAAACTCTATGGCGCAAGTGGAGCTAGATCGGATATACTGAGCAAAAAAACCAGGGCGAGATATGTTCGACAAGCTCTGGATTGGAACTCACAGGGAAGCAAAAAACTGTGAAGACCAAAAAAGTCATGGAAAAGCAGCCTCATGAAGGACACTGAAGAAACTCGACTTTCATGAAACGAGGTAAAGAATTTAGCAAGCAACCGCATACGATGGCTGATATTCGTAGAAGCTTTATATTCTACATGGAGCTAAGGGAATTGATGATGATGATGTCTCTATAATCGAATGTACTAACCAATTGAGCTATGTGGGTCACAAAAAAAATTATACTTAGAATGTTCAAAATATAAAAAACTTCAAAATTATTTAAATTACTAAAAGCATTTATGGTAAATGAATTTAGCGTATTTGGGCTGCTGTAGTCTACGCCTCTATTCTAATTACTCAAAGTCTGTGATGACTGTCGAAACCACGACTTCCGTACTGACAGTTTCTATCTCAACTAAGTGATCAATTTGGCACTATTTTTAAAAGTTATTACTTTATTACTTTATTTTGTTTTTAGTTTTTTGTTTTTATTGAAATCAAATCCTATGAAAAACTTATTCTGATATTAAGGTCTTTTTGTTTAGAATAGAAAAGAAATGAGCATACTTATGAATTGGATGCAAGCATAACGCATCCCAGAATGCTTGGAAATACTGTTGCTAAAATGTAGTTAAAAAGTGTTTGCTCCTAGTACCTATTTTTGTATTCAATAAAATAATAATGAATATTTTTTGTTTGTATTGCTAAAAAATAGCAACAGTTATATTTGATAACATTGAGTTAACATTCAAGGGGTTCTGATATCGATTCTCAACTCAGGTGCAAGATGATTTCTTTTAATTTTTTATTTCGTTGCTATACTGCAAACAGAATCCATATGACTTAGCCAATTAATTTCAGCTTATTTTTAACACGATTGGCTTTGCAGCTGAAATGCACTTAGCAGCCACCAACCCTATGATGTCTCATGTTTTTTAGTAAACTAAAGGAATTAAGTAAAATCAACTCTAAGGATTGTCTGTGTATATTTAAATTTTTCTACATTTTTTTTTTTGGTATTTTATTTCTACATTTCATCATTTCATGGCACTGAAACAAAAACAAATCATCAGCCATTTATTTCATCCATTAATTCACATAAAATTGATTGTCATCATTCGTTATTGTCTAATGTGAAATTTCAAACCTCAATGGATGGTTCGCTTGTTAGTGGAATGAATTTATTGAATTTTGCGGCAAAAATCTTTAAAACTTATTTGCAGTTGTTAAGCCCATCACTGTTTAAAAGTAAATGTATTTTGTAATTGTAATTTTAATAAAATGATAGTTTTACTTTGGCCTAATATTTTATTTTTTTTAAAAATAGCTGATAATAAAAATTTCAAAGAAATTTAAAAAATTAGTATCGGGTCTTCAGCTGGAACTCAACATCAATTCAATTATACAATTGAATTAGTACAATAATTTCATATTTATTGCAAATAGATATAGCAGAAAGGTCGGTTCATTTAAATTTTTGATTATTTAATGTCCATGAAGATCTTCCACAAATGAAAATAATAATATACGAATAAAAAACTTTTATCGGTACTGTCAAGCTCATCTTAGAAGATCAAAATTGTTGAATTGCCGAAAATGAAAGTTCAACTGTCCATATTTTCTAAATATAGAAAAAAATCTGAACTATTTTGAAATATCTTGATATATATTAAGATGTATGTATTTAGAAAAATATTTAAATTTTTTTAAATATTACAAAAGCTAAATTTTGTAATTTTCATTCTCATTGGTAAGAGCAATCCTTTCCATAAATGATGGAAAACAATTTCACTCATGTGGCTGACTCTCAAAAACTGTCTTTGAATCTAATGTCACTGCTGTAACGACCACATTATAATTTGAATAACATTTAGATAATACGATTATAAGAACGGCTAAAATTATAGTGAAGACGAACATATTGGAAAGATTATGCTGCGAGTTACCTAATATGGATAGACATACCGACAACGATATAACAATGGACTGTATTAACTAATACGCGCTGATACAATTTTACTGACATAATAAAAATTAGACTTAAATGGATTAGGTATGTCGTTAGAGTGCCAAATGAAAGGGCTCCAAATAAAATGGTATCGATAGAGTTACCCGGCACAAGAAAGAGAGGCAGACCACGAAAGAGATAGTTGGACAATCTGCTGAAGACAGATAATCGGAGTGAATAGCTGGAAAAGAATAGAAGGGGACTGGAAGAGAAGGATGTAAGTTGTATAGCAGGCATAGACTATCTACGAACTGTTGAAGCCAAAGATAATGATGAACATAATAGATAACTCAGCAACATTTCAGGCGTCACTGAGTGAATGACTTGACATTTTAAATCTTTAGAGTAGTTGTAGTCTCTCTATTTAGAAATATAATATGAAAGCTTAAATTGGTCTCGAAATCCATCGCTCAAAGCGAAATATTTGGAAAATTTGCTTAGATTAATTAGGCATTAAAAGTAGTATGTTCATAATTTCTTTGAAGGATACCATTTTTAGAGCCTTTTCAGTGACTCTATAAGTATAAATTCATTTTGCAAAATTGATTTAATAACAACAAAATATAAACTTTGAGTAAAACTCTCAGAAATACGTTATTTAGAATTACTTTTGAGAATTTTAAGTATTTGAACAGAAATATATTTTCAATTGATTATAGAGTTGAATTTAATAATAGGGTTTGATTTGTTTTCAATTTCAATGATACATTTGTTAGTATACAAATACTTTCTGTATGTATCATTAGGTACATGTTATATAAACACATTTATTAAAAACATGTTTAGATAAATATGTTATTTATATAGAACTTTTTTAAAAACGTTTATTATTTCTTATGTATGGAAAACCTATGAACTTATCAAGTATATGCAATAAAATAATTATTTTAGGTTAACTTATACGAGGTCTGTTAAAAAAAAAGGGGACGCGCAATTTGTCTGCTATTAATTCTACTGCAAGCCGGTAATTTTCTCATATCCTTAATTTTAAAATATATTTCAGAGACCGAAATTCAGTTATTTCTAGTGCTTTACGCTTTTACCCCTTGCGATCATCAATCAATTAGAATAAGGCGCATTATATTGAACATTAAATTTAAAAAGAAAATACTAAAATGCAGTTTATTATTCTCTTCACTCCTCTTGGGCTTCTACCACCATCTGACATTGTTTTGACTGACAACAAGATCTTGTTTCATCAAAGTAATACATCAAAGTAAATCATATAAATTATAGTCAGTTTTATTACAATGAATTAAACTAAAACTGTGGCCGTCGTGATGCAGTGGTTAGTATACTGAACTAACACGTGGAAGGTTTGTGCTTCAATACCCGCGTCGGTCACATCTTGCCTAGCAATGGCAATGCTAGCAGGATTAATAATTGCCAAAGAAACGCGCTAATATTCACGTCGTTCGTAGTCGACAATAAATAGTAGGTTCCCAATATCCATATCAGTACACAATGGTAGTGGTAGAGAGCACCATACTCCTGCACTGGAGTGAACAAGCAAAGAAAACTTAACTGGTGAAAAATATACAGACATTATAAAGAATATTTTATGGGTTATTATTTTTGATTTAGTGATATGACGCTACCACCGAAAGTTGCAACTACAGTACTGGCTAGTAGTTGCTTGCGCTCTGCCTTAATTGACACTCATTAACTGAACGAATAGCAATTATATTTTATATGGAAGACATTACTTGGTAACTGAGGTACACAGAGAAAGAGAGAGAGAGATAATACTGTTGCTGACAAAATGTTTTTATTTCATTTCCGTTATAGGAGCTTAGAGTAAACTTTCTGTACAGCACCGCCTTATGCCACCAACATTTGTGTATTATTTTTTCAATCAATCTATTTTTAATGAACACTGAAATATTGTGCTTGAATGTGTACGTGATATTTCGCTTATTTGGTAGTATTTATTATAACAAATAAAATTAATTAAATAAATAAATTTACATTAATTGAAGATGAAAACGAACTCTATTTGCATGCGAGATTAAAACATCACGGCTGAAAATAAATGTTGGCACGTTCCACTGGAGCACAGTGTAGATATTTATTATTTATTTATCTGATTTTTTTAGCATATTTTTGTATGGACTTACACAGACACCCACACGTACACGTGCGCACACAGAGACGTCAGGCATAGTGCTATATGGTGTATCCTACACAATCTGTGGCATCAGTCACGCTCCTTTACAGCATTTGTACATTTTCATATTTTCAATTAAGATTTTGTTTGCAGTTCAGCACTTTTGTCGACTTGTGCTTGCTGTTGTTGCTTTTTCTGTTTCTGGCTGTGAATGTTGGCGTTGTCATCAGGATGCAATTTAATCCCGGCACTGCACGAGTATGTGCACGTTGAATAAAAAATAGAATTCAAAAAATAGAAAAAGAATTCGAAAAAAATTCGAAAAAATATTAAGAAGCGGAAAAACGGAAATGTTTCTAAAAAGCGTGTTATATCGTTTGTGCCGCTTATATCGTTTATGCGAGTATTTCTTATTTATTTATTTATTTTTATAAAATTTGCTTGTTTTTTTTTGTTTAATGTGACCCAAAAACGTCAGACATTATTTTGTGCCGCCAACACAATTTGAACTTATTTAGGAGTACACGAGTAGGTGTGTGTTTGCGGTCGTTGTTCTTGTATTGGTGGTTGAGCGCTGTATGTTTTGCTGCTTATTTATTTATGCATGTGTGCGTGCGTGTATGTGTGTAATCGCGCGCGTCTGCTTGTGCTAGTATGTGTTGCTTTCACTGCGACTGTGACTGCGCCAATGCCTGTGCCAGTGCCTGTGCCCGAGCCCGTGCCCAACGGACATGTTGGCATAGGCTGCGGTAAGTCACACGTACTGGCATGCTTGGCGTATGATAAATATTTTTTGTTGTGTGTGCGTGCATTTCGCAGCAAGAATATTTTGTGCTGGGTTTATAGTGGCTATGGGCTGCGCTACTTGCGGCGGGGGGTTAGCAGGGAGAGGCAGGAAGGCTTAAGCTGTCCAGGGGGGCAAATGAAAATTTGTGTCTCTATCGAACGTTAGGGAAATGATGAAGAAAAATGTGTGTTTGGGCGTTGATGCCACGACTTTTTCAATGATTTTCACTCAATGCTGCTTTCTTTTCATACTGTACTGATTTTAGCTAACTTTTTTCACTTTAAGTATTTCATATCATATCATTTCATTTTTCTAAGCAATATTTTTGTACTGTTTTTTGCTTTTTTTCCACCATTTTGTGCTTATATATACAAACCTTTTGCTTGTTGGCTCACTTTTGTGCAGGATTTGAATGAAATATTTGCGCTCTATAGAAAAATTTGTTTAAATATTTGCACGTGTGTTGTTTCAAACAGCTTTTTGTTTTATTTTATGAGCTTTTGTTGCTTGTTTGATTTGCTAACGGCTCAGTTGTTTCGAAATTTGTTTGTATTGTGAAACACAAAATACTGAGGCTGCTATTAATGTTCCGGCTTTGTGTGCAGGATTTTCTTAGTTGCAACTATAAAAACAATTTACTTTTGCTATGCTTAAGCACACATTACACTCTAAAATATATTTCAAAAATTATTTCTAAACAATTTCGAAAAGCTTTTACGTATGTTTCGCTAAACCGTTATGTTTCCGATTGACTTGCGTTTGCTGATTTGAAAAAATTTTTTTCGANAAATATTTGCGCTCTATAGAAAAATTTGTTTAAATATTTGCACGTGTGTTGTTTCAAACAGCTTTTTGTTTTATTTTATGAGCTTTTGTTGCTTGTTTGATTTGCTAACGGCTCAGTTGTTTCGAAATTTGTTTGTATTGTGAAACACAAAATACTGAGGCTGCTATTAATGTTCCGGCTTTGTGTGCAGGATTTTCTTAGTTGCAACTATAAAAACAATTTACTTTTGCTATGCTTAAGCACACATTACACTCTAAAATATATTTCAAAAATTATTTCTAAACAATTTCGAAAAGCTTTTACGTATGTTTCGCTAAACCGTTATGTTTTTTTCTTGCTTTTTTGCCACTGTTATTTTATTTATTTAATTTTAATAGTATTTGCGAACACTTTTTGGCTTTTATTTAATGATTTGCTGGTTTATTTTATTTTTTATTAAATTTTAATTTCGTGTAAACTTTGATTTTATTTCTATTTTATTTATTGCAGCATAAAAAATCACATATAAAATAATGTATGTTGTGTGCAGCCCGAGCAAAAATCGGATTTAACTTTGCCGTGACCGTGCGTTGTCTCTAATTGCGTTAAAAATCTTTTCTTCTCCTGTGCGTTGTTGTCGTCTTCGAAAATTTTGTGTGTGTTGCTTTCATTCGCTAGGGCTCAACGGCGAGCCCTTTGTGTGTGTTTGCTGTGCATGTATTTGGTATTTCGCAGTTATTTTTCTCACAGCATTCGCAGCATTCGTACCAACGTACCAAAGTACCAACGTACCAAAAAAAATGCCATTTATATGTATTACAATAACAAATGTATACGAAATCCAAAAAAATAGGCAACAACAATTTCTTTTAGGGTATTGTGCCGAGTCGAAGTTACAATCAGTTCGGCGCACACTCAGTTATTAAGGCATCTTTGTTGCTGTCGCTGTCTCAGTTGCTGTTGCTGTTGCTGTTGCTGTTGCTGTTGCTATTGCTGTTTCTGTTGTTGTTTTACATGTGCTGATGTAGTCGGTTATACGTTTGGCTATTATTGTTGTCGGTTTGTATGCTTGTTTCCATTGTTGTTTTTGGTTTTTCGTTATTTTGTTGTTGTTATGTTTTGTTGTTGTTGTTGCTGTTGTTGTTGTTGCTGTTGTTTAGTTTCAATGAGTGTCTGAAGTGCAAATTTGCTTTAATTATTTCGAGTCCTTGTGCAGTACAATCTGATAATATTTTTAGCCCCAAGCATTCCCAATTCCGCCGCACTTACACTCTCCCTAATTCGCTCTCAATGTGTGTCTCTGCAACTCTCGTTTATGTATCCGCATTTCTATGCGCTTGAGCTATTGTTTTTGTTGCTGTGGTATTCCATTTGTATTTGTTTTTTTGGTTTTTACATCCCTTTTTCNTTTTTTTTTTTTTTTTTTTTTTTTTTACAAATTTTTTGGTTAAGCGCAGCACAAAGTTCAGGTTTTTCAGTTTTTGTTTGCAATTAGCCTTAATTGAAAACTGTGCCTGTTTCATATAAATTACATAAATTTTGTAAATTTAATGCTGTATGCATACAAATTCGAGTACACAGACAGCATACGCGCACACATGCATGCAGGCATACAGACATACGGGCACACCAACACCAACACCAACACATACATACTCCAATATGGATAGCGCTAATTATGTTGTAGGCGTTAAAATTTGTTAAATTCTCATAATTGCATCAATTTAGCTGCGTAGGTGGAAAAGGTAAATGCGGTTAAAAACATGCCACACGATATTGCAACACAAATGCGAATGTATGTTGCCAGTATAACAGTTGTGCAGTGGAAATGTGTTGGTAAGTGCGTTGTAATTGGCTAGTTATATCATATAACTAGTTTAAAGCTAATTACTATGAGCAGCGTGGTGAAATAATTAATATCAAACGCGCAAATTTTGTTGCCTGTACTTCCGGTTCGTTATAACGCAGCAGTGTGCTGAGTGTGCTGCAGCTATTAACGTACCAACACGTATTAATTAACAATTGGCAGCATATAACAGATTTCCAACACATGGGCAGTTATCAGCACATTAGCGATTCTCACCACACTGGTATTAAGTTTTTCAACACTCTAGTATGCAAAAGTACAGCTGAAACAAACAAACTTGACATGCATTGCGCATCCGATTGAATAGTTTATAAAGAAAATCGGTTCATAAGTCTATGCCTTGAGTCTATAATTTGCTTAAATAGCAACTCATGTGCCATGCTAAGGTTTTTCACCTCAATGTGTATTGTGCATGCTGTGGGAACTTGAAGTCTGGTCAGTACGGTTTTTGCCCGGGCTATCGTTAAGCAATTCATCGGGGCATGATGTCAGTGTATCTACACAGTTTTTTAAATAGCGATTGCATGTGATGAATATATTGTATTTCATATGAGTTTGTGAGAACCGATTTCACATTTCTCGGTTGTTTTGGGGTTACTTTGGTTTCGGAGCAACGTTGGCAAATTGCTCAAATTTATTTTGAAAAACACGATTCAATTTTTTATTTTCAAAAACATAGATTTTGTTCAGTGACGAAGCACACTTTGGCTTTTTTTTATGGCTACTATTCTTGAAACACCATACATCCACAAAAAGTCACCGTTTGGTGTGCTTTATAGACCGGTGGAGTCATTGATCCATATGTCTTCAAAAATTATAACGGTCACAACGTTACAGTCAACGATGAGCAGTACAGACACATGCTTGCAAACTTTTTCGTGCCTTAATTGGAAGGTATTAATGTTGTAGGCATGTGGTTTCAGCAAGACGGTGCCACATATCAGACAGCGCGCAACACAAGTTGTTCTGCACCGATAAACCAGAAATAATAAAGCACTTGGAAGCCAACATTCGAAGCATTATTGCCGAAGTGCAGCCTGATTTACTGCGTAGAGTGTTAGAAAATTGGACCTCAAGAACCCGTTATGTACGCGCCAGCCGNATGTGGTTTCAGCAAGACGGTGCCACATATCAGACAGCGCGCAACACAAGTTGTTCTGCACCGATAAACCAGAAATAATAANTTACAGTCAACGATGAGCAGTACAGACACATGCTTGCAAACTTTTTCGTGCCTTAATTGGAAGGTATTAATGTTGTAGGCATGTGGTTTCAGCAAGACGGTGCCACATATCAGACAGCGCGCAACACAAGTTGTTCTGCACCGATAAACCAGAAATAATAAAGCACTTGGAAGCCAACATTCGAAGCATTATTGCCGAAGTGCAGCCTGATTTACTGCGTAGAGTCTTAGAAAATTGGACCTCAAGAACCCGTTATGTACGCGCCAGCCGCGGAGGCCACATGTCCGAAATCATATTCAAACACTAATGTCGAAAAATTGTCTTTAAAATAAAGTTTATTCAATGGGTTTCATAAATATTTTCCTGTGTTTTATTTCAATTCAAAGTTCTCCGCCTCTAAAATCTAAAAAAATAGTCCTTATTACTTTTGTTTGTTTCGCAAGACCATCGCAAAAAGTGACTTCAGCTTTGAAAAATGTTAACTGTTTTGAATGTTGTTAGGATTTGAATCTAGTGCAGCAAGTCCTTGAGTCCTATTCACTAATCTTTGAGCAAAGGCAATCACATGCTATTCTTTGCTATGAATTATTAGTTACTTGTTAACTAGTTAGTGTAAGCTATTGGTAATGTGTAGGTTTGTAGTAAATTAGAACTTTCTGTGGTCACGCTGTACTCAACATTCCTGACGCAGCGCTAACTGCTAATAGTTATATACTTTTATAGCATATAGTTTTATATGTAGTAGTAAATCAGAAAAAAAAACAATTAAAATTACCAATTATTAATTTATTTATTTGCATTTAATTATAATTAGAAATTAGAAATAAGTTAGCACTAGTCGCCTGGGCTATCGGTTTAAAATTACCGAATAAAAATATTATTTTATAAATTTTTTAGTAATCATTCTGAATATTTGACTCCCCATTAATCACGCAAAACTAACAGATATTAGTTTCCCATTACCATTATTACTGTGATAAAGAAATGCTAGGACAATTATATTGCATTATTATACTTAACTGACATAATTTATGCATACCAATATAATTAAAAATTAATCATTAAATAAAATAAGAGACTTAAAAACATAAAGAAAGTAAACAAGTTTTAATTTAAACAAACTACTTTATGTCTGTTATAGATTATTAAAAATCTTCATTCATTTCAGCAGCCAATGCGCAAATATTTAAGAAATAACATTCTTAATCGTGTTTGCATATTTTAAATAATTTAGTAAAGTAACAGGTAACAGGTCCCACCCACAATTACAAAAACTTGCTATACCTCAGATCCTTTTATCGTTTACGTACTACATAAGTTGTTAGGTTAAGTCATGTCTGCGCTAAATCCCAAAATTTTTTCTATTTTACAATAATTAAATTAAAATTATTTAATATATTGATTTAATTTTTCAAATACACTATTTCTGCGTAACATGTAGTTTGTCGAAAAGGCAAATTTAAATCATAAGTTTCCTCTTGTGAGTTTACTTAAGGATAAAAATAATATTTTCAATATGTTTATATTAAAATTTTTTTGAAAAATTGGAATTAAATTGAAATGTAATAGTGTAATGCACAACAAAGAACTCAAAGGTTCTTTATTGTATAAAGAACATAAGTTTTCCACATAACAAATCCCTGCTGATTATAAGTAAATATCATGCTGAGAAAGTCAGAGGTTAACAATATATTTCCTTACATATATATGTACATTTGACATTTAAGCTTGTATTGTTGGCAGTTGAAAATGTTTCATAATATATATATATACCTTTTCATTTTCATAAATAAAATACAATAGGATTTAATCTAAATGACAATTGTGGCTTTTCGACATTTGCAAGCAGATGCGTAGATAAATCATTACGTATACGTCTTTTACATTTTAAATACGCATTAAAGCTTTAGTTGCTACTGATATCTGTAAATAAAATTAATTAAAAAACAAAATAAAATAAAATATTAATAAATTTCAATACTGAAACAGTGTGGAAATCATTTTAATAATTCTAAATTCTTCTGCAATAAGTGCCTAGACTGGAATTTTAATATTCAATAACTAATAATTTTAATAGTTTTTATATATGTACTTGTACTTATATACTTGCTATTAATTAAATTTTTTTTGTACTGACATATGATATGTCGAAAATTTTTATGCGGGATTATGCTAATGACAATTACTGCAGAAGTTTACCAGCATCAGTGAAGCTTTATATGCAAACTCAGAGCTCTATGTTCTGTACAACAACATCACTGGTAAAGCATTTACCAGCCACGCAGGATTTAAGCAATTTGTCTGTTGTCGCAGCCGTTGCTTACACTTGTCTTAGATAATTTTATGAAGCAACTTGGCTCGGTCAAGAGATTGTTAGCGTTGAGCCACAATAGCCATCTCGAAGACCTGGACTTTGCGAATGACATATGCCTTCTGCCAAATAAGATCAGCATAGTGAGCACAGAAGAAGGAACCCGAGAAGATTGTGAAAACCGTCAACCAATATGGATGAACAGTCAGATGTTGACCGCAACCAAAAAAAGATATTCAAATCGAATGCAATATAGATTTTAAATAGCCCACGAATGCCGTGGCCATCGTAGCGCTAATACTGAACTAATACGCAGAAGGTTCAATACCCATGGCGGTCACATCTTGCCTAGCATTTGCAATGCTAGCAAGCTTAATAATTGCCAAAGAAATTCTCTAATAATATAGTCGTTCGGAGTCGACTATGAATAGTAGGTCCCTAAAACCCTTGTTCAGTACATAATGATAGTGGATAATAGATACTCCTTTACTGAAGTGCAAAAGTGCAAAAGTGCAAAAAAAAGCAACTAATGCACTGAATGTAGAGAGAATTATTCTACTTAGTAAGCATAATTACCACAGAGGTAGGCACTCGAGAAGATATCGAGAACCTTCAAAGCAATAGCATTTGGCCGCCTACAGCCAATTTCGAGGAATAGCCACATATCGACCGCAGCCAATAAAAGGATATTCAAAGCATGCTTTAAATCAGCGCAGTTATATGATTGCGAAACATGGCTAGCAACAAACAACACAATAGCCAAATGCCAAATACTCGCAAACAAATGCTACAGGAGAATCCTCTAGATATTCTGGCCGAACACCTTTAGTAACAAAGAAATGTGGCACTTAGTCCAAGAAGATCGTTTCTAGAAAGAATTAAAAAAGTAAATGTAGATGGATTGGCCAAACAATGAGAAAGGACTCTAATAGTACAATTGAAAGAGCGCTATGATGGAATCCACAAGGCTTAAGAAGTAGAGATCCAAATAACACATGGAAGACATCCGTAACTCCAGACTTAGAAAAATGCGGCCTTATATAAGAACCTGTCTGAGTACAAACAGTGGAAAGTGGAAAAAAAATGCAATGACAATAGGCTATATGTGCTTCCATACAAAATTTGTAAAATTTGTTGGTTCTTCGACAAGAAAAAGACTACGTCGTCGACGTCAATGAACGTTTTTGTAGGAAGGACCAGCCTTCATCCAATTGACTGAAAAAGCTCATAAATTGGCTAAAATACTTTCATATGAGTTGAATTTGTTATTAAGCATTCAGTCACTCCTAGTGGCTGGGGGGCATTTCGAATTAAACTTCAACATTATATGTTAATGTTGTAAATGTACGATTTGTGGGCGTGGTATTAATATAATAAAGTTTACCTGTATTAATGTTGAATTTTGTATTTATATTTATTTACTAACTAATTATAGATAATTTAATATATCAGTTGCTTTTATGGTAGGCGTAATAAGAGTTCGATTTAGCTAATATACGAACTTGTAACAGGTAGTGAGTTTAAAAAGCTTTTGCTATACATAACTGTTCATTTGAATACTTAGTTTGTCTTCTATAGTGCAAACAACAGTGCAATACTCCAGCCAACAATTGCAAAGATGTAAAACTGCAAATGCAAATCAATTCGAAAATAATAAGAATGTGTATCTAAATTGCTAAACTTATTTTATTATACGTTTTAAAAAAAGAAAAAATTATATTTTTATGAAAAAAGAATATTCTATTTCACCGTTTCAAAGCAGTAGCATAAGTAAGCATAAGGCAGAAGGCTATAAGACATGCCCAAATTTGATGCTCTATATTTATTGCTTCAGTATCTTCAATATCTTCAGTAATTTTTTGTAACGATCTTCAAGAAAGAATAAAAAATTTTATATATGGCATGTACATACATATATAGACATAAATGGATTAGAATATTTTGTTTGGTGCTCATCAACATTGACGAACCAACTTTGCTTTGAACTCGCCTTTGGCTGTTATTTAAGACCATTTGTGTTACTAAGAAATTAAGGAGTTATGAGCAAATATCGCAGAACCATCGAATCAGACATATCGAAGGCATGAATTTGATCACTGAACATGTCTGATATGATAATTCAGCTACAAAGTGAGTTATCGAGGCCACTGTTGAGAATATTACGACTACTATATTTTTAGATTAAAAAGGAGTACATAAGGTGACAAACAAACAAATTACTTGTACATATATAAATATACATCAGTTGATCTACTTAATATAATAATTGTTAAATATTGCGGTAATTAAATTCAATTGCTTTTTCATAAATCAAAGAAAGCATAGGACGACTCTGGTGGTAGTGGAGAGCTTCATAGGTAGAATATGTTCATTAGTGCTACTAGAATTAAAAACGTTTGTATGAATATACTAGGTTTGAGATAACAACTGAAAACGCGGATGTTTGCATGCAATTATGACGCCCCTAAGTGTAGATAAATGTATTAAACAAGATATTTTTAAATTGTATTCAATTTACATGTTTCTAAATGTCTTATGCAGAACAAGTGATTACGCATAAATATTCGAAAGCATTTATCTTTCTTATACATTTATTTATATATTTTGGTTGGAAATTGTATATCTGCTGAGGCTGTAAATGCTTTTTAGTATAAGTGACGCACATTTTCGAAGGAATATTTTAAAATTTATTGCTCAATTTTATAATGTAATGTATCAAATCTTACATAAAGTAGTTACATTTTTTTTACATATTTGAAAATTATTTATATATGTGCGTGTATGCGTGCAGAATCAGCAAATTTAAAAAAAACCAATTTTTTTTCATAACCAGACTATAAATAATATTTCAGGACTACAACCTACGTGAATTAGAAGCTTTCAAAGTAGCGGATGTGTGAAAAATGTTTTGATTGGTTTGATTGTTCGAACTCGATGATAGTCAAATGCGGTTAATGCATAAATTACANTTGATTGGTTTGATTGTTCGAACTCGATGATAGTCAAATGCGGTTAATGCTTAAATTACATTGTTTACACAACACTTTAATTCGAATTGATTCGTACCGTAACTTGTCGAATACACAGGTATCAACGCATTCTTAAACCGCATTTATCCTATTAAATCGGTCACCACAAATCACCGTTTATCCCGAACAAATGAACAACACTATTTACTACTATTTTGCTATTGTCAAAGTGTCCAATCGATGCATTCTTCTAGTGCGTGTAAACCACATACATTATAAATAAGCAACACAACATAATGTAGTCTCGTCTAAACAAGGTGTATGATAGATTGATGAATAATTGCTACAATTTCAAATATCCTCCAGTAAATGCGAACTTATTCAATATGTTAAAACATATGTACCAAGTTTATTTAATGCTGAATACAATTGGGAATGATTTGGTGTGTCGCTTTGGTGTGGAATGAGTGTCGCTTAGTTATAATGTAAGTAGTTTATACAAATTGAGAGAAAAGTATCGTTTGGACATAGTATTAAAGAATGTCACAACATCTGCTCTTTTGTTTTGTTTACAATTTGTAAGGCGGAATTTAACAAAAACATTTGCTCATCATGCAGAGTTCCTCACTTTATTTCTTTACTTCTGAATATTCTCCTGAATATTACAAAAAAAATATAGGTTTACTACAAGTTTATTTATTGTCAGCAAATTAAAACCTTAAATCTTTAACTAAATTTGTATGTTAAACTCTGAATTACAAATAAAAGAGAGGGTTGTATTATACAAGGATTATACAATCGTAACGCTGAGGTACGAAAGCGATATTATTTATACATTTACTTAACGCGCATCTGCATTCTGAAACTGTGAGTTGTGGTGACTCACTTAACTGGATTGATTCGGTAAGAGAATGAGTTTACAGATATGAATAAAAGAGGTTCACTGCGAATCAAATCATATAATCATATAAAGAAGTCCGAATGGTCTTAGTATTGTATCTTGTATTATGTTGAATCTATCTTAATAAAAATTTTACAAATACATACGATTGTCATAAATTTCACAGAAATTCTGAATTCGAATACCAGAATAACCAAAGCGCAAACTTCCTTGGGCATTTTATTGAGTTCACATTTTTTTCCCCTGCATTTTAAATGACAAGATTGTACAAGGTTTTCGTATTAGGGGCGCAACATTACTAGTTTATCTAAAATTTATAGAAACGCTACTGTGCCTTTCGCACGGAAAACACAGCGCATGCTTGAGCTCTGTATTCGAAAGTTGAATGCGAAAGTTTTGCGGCGAAAGAAATAACTTTTTCGCATATTGTAATTTGAAAGCTTTTATATAAACGAATTACATAAAGTTAGAATGCAGTTGCTGTCCTTGTTTGTTACTTTTTAGATTTTTAGTACAGTTTATGTACTAAATATTCTTAGATACAAATTGTCATGAGAACTTATTGCTACATTATAAGATTAATAAATGTTTTAAAAATTAAAGAATTTTCATTAAATTAAAATTGTTTGCATATAAAATTCTATTTAAAAAAAGTTCTTTATACGTATTATAATTTAAATAATTTTTTTTTAATATGCTGACCCATAAAATTTGTGTTTATCTGCACTGAAAATTTTATCATCTGCTATCGTTTACCTATGCCAGTTGTGCTCATCGAACATCTTATGGCTGAGTGTTGTGGTACCATCTTAAATTTCTTGAATTTTTGTCATTTTCACCCCTTCGATGCCAAATATTTAAAAGTTTGAATTTTTAATAAAACATTGCCATAACAAATCATATAATAAGCATATTCGTAGAACAATTTCAATACAATAATTATTTACAATATTTGTGTGTGTTTTATTTTTTTAACACGCATATTGCGAAGGGTTGTTAGTGTAATTTGNATCGAACATCTTATGGCTGAGTGTTGTGGTACCATCTTAAATTTCTTGAATTTTTGTCATTTTCACCCCTTCGATGCCAAATATTTAAAAGTTTGAATTTTTAATAAAACATTGCCATAACAAATCATATAATAAGCATATTCGTAGAACAATTTCAATACAATAATTATTTACAATATTTGTGTGTGTTTTATTTTTTTAACACGCATATTGCGAAGGGTTGTTAGTGTAATTTGAACAAACCAATTTTCAGCATAGCACATAATATAAAAATAATTGCCATGAGGCTGAGCATTCCGTATGCTCACTTTTAAAAACAAGAACAAATGTGTGGCGTATGGATTGAGCAGATCGTGAGCACGCTTGAGCTTGTCAGTTCTTTAAATCCAAATTAACATTNGTACTTCCGAAAAGTTAATCGTATGTCTGCAATTTGTAATTTTTAAATGCCATTTGCGTACGTCAAAATTAACAACATTACTTAAAATGTTAATTAGTTAGCAATAAACCAATATCATTTTATGAAATAATAATTAAAAAAAGTGTTGGCTTATGTTAATAGGCTTGCAAAGTGATTGAGTAAATCAATTTTTCTTATAATTGTGGGAAATTTAAATAAATTATTTACAATTTTCTATATTTGCAGTATATATAATAATACATAACACATTAAGCGATTTAATTTAGAGTTGAATAATGTCTATTGATTATGACGTAGTTAATACGAGTGTTTATATGTTTATTATTATTTAAAGTGTTATGCAAATAATTTTATTATTTGCATTATATCTTTTTTTATTTATATATATATTCTTTTTTTTATTATAATTTATTTGCAATCTAACTTATATAATAAGCAAGTTTTCTTTCAATACTATATAATGACAGAGTTTTTGCATTTATATTTTACAATATTAATAAAAATAAATTTTTATAATCAAAGTAAATAGTTTACCTTATATTAGCGCAATATTGTAAGTGTAAGAACTTAATTCCAAAATTTGTTGTCCAAATAATTAAGCATTTTTTATTTTAAAATATATCAGAGTTGATGATAGTTAGCTTGTTGTAGAAAATAATAAAACAAAATATATTATTTGGTTCATTGATCATGGAAGATATCAGATTAGTGCTTTTCATATATTAATTAAAATTTCATGTATATTTATTGTATAATAATATATAACTAGAGTAATGACACTCCACATGACTATGACAGGAATTTCCTTCCTTTTATATAAAATACGTTGAAAGTAATTTTTGATAGTGCTAAAGTAATATCATATATGTGCTACATTTCTTATTTTCTTTTTCTTTTTTGTATATTATTCAATTTTCATTTGAATTTTTTTTTCATTTTATTTAATTTCATTATAATTTGTGGTATGAATTATTTGCCATTTATCCTGAGACAATAAGCAAGTTTTCTTATTATACTATTTAATAGCAGAGTTTTTGTACTTAAATTTTAAAAAAGACAGTACAAGAAACAAGGAGACTCAAGCTAGTTAATTACAAATATAACACAGTAAGAATTATTTACATACGATATAGAAAAATACAATTATTTAAAACTTTATCCTATCTGACTGGCAAATGCAGGGTTTGCAACCTTTTCAGACTTTTGATTGCATCAGTTTTATCGGAAAGACTTGTCGCCAAGATGTGGCTGTGGTTGCTTAGCCTTTCAATACATTTGGTGGAGCAGTTGTTTATTTCATAACGATGGATAACTTAATTTTACATAAAGTTTTCATATATCTGCAATATTTCCTGCAATTTCAAAGCTTGAATTACTTATTGTTATCCACAATTCTGTGTCGTAAGTCCAAACAGATTTTGGCATTATTTTGTAAATGACTATTTTATTTTCAATACTAAGACTTGAATTCTTACGAAGTAGCCAAAACATCCTTTAATTCTTTTTGTTAACCTGTGAGTGCTTAGCTTTCGTTTGGTTCATCCATGTCAGTCTCTTATCAATGCACATATCGCACGGTATCTAGAAACCCGTTACAACTCAAAATTCGTAAAATTTGAGTTAAGACTTTGAAAGAGCACAGAATTGTCTTCTCCTTCAATCAACCCAATTCGAAAAATATTCCTAGTGTACTGCATTAATCAAACATATACTGAAAATGTTTTTCGGATTGGGTTGATTGAGGGATAAGGCAGTTCTGCACTTTTTTGAAAGTCTTAAATTTTACAAACTTTGAGTTGTAATGGTTTTCTAGATACTGTGCGATATGTACATATATATACTATTTTTTAATTTAGGAAAAAATTATTATAATTGCTTTCTTAAAACCGTCAGGTCCGTTCGTTCTCATCCAGTAATAGTGTGCGGGCAACTATTTATATAAATAATATGCGAAAATGATAAGTTTCCGAAGAAAATATTCTTTAATTTTGCAAATTGCTTGAAATCACTACTGGCCAATTGGCCTAAGTATGCTGGGTAGTTATTGTTACCTTGGGGCCACCTTTATCTTTAATTTGACGCAGTGTGCACAATAAAGATTTTTAATTTTGAAGAATGACTCTTCTGCATATATATTTTTCTAAAATACCTCAAATACATATATCAGGTTTGCTTATTATATATAAATATATACATAAATTGGTGTCTGAAAAGATACATGCTTCAAAACATATAAAGCAATATAATGTATAATGTAATATATGGTATTAGTAGCACACTGTTGCAGTAGGCTTAGTCCGAATGATATATAATTCTGATTACAGTATAGGGTGGTTCATTTTTGGATTTCTTTTTAAAAATGCTATAAAAGATATATGAATCAATGTCTTCGCCAATTGTATTTTCACCACCCAAATATGTATAAGAATTGGATTTATTGTGTTAAAATATAGTCGCATACCAAATTTCACAGCA
>JXPL01009239.1:520-13482 GCA_001015235.1 Sphyracephala brevicornis | reverse complement strand
ATATATATATATATGTATTAAATGTACGTATAAAATGTATATAAATGTATTAAAAAATAAGTTAAATTTGTATAAATTACGCCATCACTCGAAAATGACAACCGATTTTCATGAAACTTTAGGAAGTTATCGCACACATGCCATTATCATTTTAGCATCAAGAATGTGTGGAAACNAGATATAATCTAAGATTATGAAATTAAACATATTAGAAATGTGGGTTTTATCACTGCTTTCTTTTCCACTGAATCTGACTGAGGCACGGCAACGCATGGGGTTCAGCGAGTCTTATATAAAGTCTTGCTGCTAAATTACTGCTTTGCTTGCCNAAAATACTAGAAAGTGCCACAAAGTGACATTTGTGTGTTTTGTAACAGCACTATGGAATGTTGAAGATATAATCTAAGATTATGAAATTAAACATATTAGAAATGTGGGTTTTATCACTGCTTTCTTTTCCACTGAATCTGACTGAGGCACGGCAACGCATGGGGTNACCGATTCGATTATCATATATTGCACAATTCAATTGATTAGATAAAATTGATAAAGTGAGCAATGTATAAATGTTGGGAAAAACCGCTGTCTTGCTATGCAAAAAATGAAAAAAAAACCATAGACTTGAAACTTCAGTATAATGTCAACTAAATTCAAAAGTTTAACAAACATTGCAGACCAAATTTTTTGCATTTACAATTCAAAACAAATAACTTTAAAATCAGATTCAATTTAATATAATTTAAATAATTTTTATAAATGTAAAATATTAAATTGCTTTAGAAACTACTTGAGCACAAAGTTTGAATAGGATTTTTAAAAAAATAAATCAATAAAAAATTATACATGATACAAATAAAAAAAAACATTTTAAGCAACTTTAACCAACATAAGTTAGTGTGACAACAGATTTAATATAAAAGCTTTAAAAATTAGTGTTGCAAACTGATAAAATTATTTGTATTAGTTTGAAACAGTGTAGGAAAGCCATTGTAGACTTAAAGGCATATTGATAGGCGCTAAAAATAAATTAATGCATAGCATTTTGTATTATATTATTAACTGTAACTTTTGATAAGATTAGGTATAAATAATAATAACTGACTAACTAAGCAAGTCATTCAATATAGACAAATAGTTAATGTTTCAATCATAGAATTATTTTGCCACACTCTAGTGTTAGATAAGCCATCATTATCTGCAGCAATTGCTGTGTTTCTTGCTGCAATATTGCGTCTGGTTTCAGTAAATTGCTCTGATATATCGCAAAAGTTTGCTAATTTTTTAATAAATGGTTGGTTCTGACTGCAGTAATCACTTTTTATGCAATTAAATTTTCACTGCGTAAAATATTACTTCAATAGTGTACACTTAACCACTGTAATGAATTCATAAAAATACAGACGAGTGTAATGTATTTATCAATCAATTGAAATGATTGTGTAATATAAGAATAAACTATTTTATGTCTGATATGAATCATCGGTTTAGAAAATCGCTACTTATTTTTTGCTTTTGAGTGTGATAAGAAGTGTATTATAACGTATTTTTCTGTTTTAAAATAGTATTTAATATAATAGCTAAAAATTTCATGGATACTTATAGCTGTTGCATAACTGCTTGTTAAAAGTGCAGTTAGAGCTTATTAAATTAGAAAAAAAATAAAATTTTTGTCTACTTAAGTTTTGTAGTAACAAATGGTCAACTGAATTATAAACTTCAGCACTTCCTGTTACCTGCTTGGTAAAATAATAAAGTTTTGTACTACCAAATGGCCAACTGGTCTGAAAAATACAGCATTTACTGTTGTTTTTATTTCAACAGAATAGATCTTACATATTGAACATCTTACATATTGTTCTATTACAAAAGTAAAGTTGTCGAAATGGTAATAGAATAAAGCTTACTTTATAATATAATAAAGTTTATGAATTGAACGTGTAAACTGATCTATTCTATTACAAAAGTAACACTTACTTCCTGTTGCTGCCATAGTAATAGAATTAAGGTTGCGAATCGAACTTGTCAACTGATTTGTTTTATTACATAATCACCACTTCATGTTACCTCCATTGTAATAGAACGAAGATTATGCATTTTACGTGTCAACTGATTTCTGTTTTATAAAAGTACAACTTCCTGTTGCCTCCATGGTAATAGAATAAAGCTTACGAATTAAACTTGCCAACTAATCTATTCTATTACAAAAGTACCACTTACAGTACCACTTCCTGTAGCCGCCATGTTATTAGAACAAAGCTTACGATTAGAACGTGTCAGCTGCCCTATTTTATTATAAATGCACCACTTTCAGTTACCTCCATAGTAATAGAATATTCATTTAACGTGTCAACTGTGTATGCTATTACAAAGGTATCACTTCATGCTGCCGCCATTTTAGTAAAATAAAGCTTCTTCACTTAACGTGTCAACTGATTTATGCTACTACAAAATTATTACTTCATGCTGATATTTTGGTAATAGAATGACACTTACAAATGTACTAAAATTTTTGTAGTAGAACAAAGTTCTTGTATATGACGAGTCTACTGTTCGGAAAATTTCGGTACTTTTCTGCACAATGTTTATTGCTAACTAAATTGCAGTAAACAAAAAATTTTTTTTTAATTTATTTATATTTGCAGTCTATATTTTGTATAAATTTTTGTAATAGTTTAGTCTAATGAATTGAACTTAACATTTGGCTTGAAGATTTTAGTATTTCCTGCTGCTTTTATTCAATGTTTATAGTTCACTAAACATTCTCTTGCCAAATATTGCGAATTGGCAATAAAATATTGACTTAAGCATAGCATTTTATACATACAAATTTTTATAAATTTATGTGTGCAATTCATTTCTCAACAAATGCCCTATTCGATGTAATGATATATGGCTTAATATACTATTTTTCTATTTTTTTGCCAAAAAAAGAGGAAAAGAATTTGTTATTAACACAAAAGAAGTCATTAATCATTTTAACAGTTTTATGCAACTAAGCTAACACTTAGCTACTTTCAATTTTTTGTATTTTTATGTATCATACAGACAATTAGAAAAGAAATCCTTTGTGGAACGAGCCTTAGCCAAAAAGCGTCAAAAGGCATAAAAAATAAATGCCAAGTATTAAAAAATAACTACAAAAAACACACCCTCTGTGCAGTTATAGATACTTCAATATAAGGTAATAAAAATAAATCAGCATAATAGACTCGCTATAACGCAAATACAAACACCAAACACCCTCTACCAAAAAAGTCGAAAGGGATTGCAATGCCGCCCTATTTCGTATTTGTTTAATTTTTTTTCTTAAAATTTTTGTTTGAAAATAAAAATTGGTACAAAAATTGAAAAAGCGGTAAAAACAGCAACGTAATTCAATACGACAAAAAGCAATTTCATACGAAATAAAAAATTTATATACAATATAAATATGTATATATGCGTATATAGCATAAAGTATTATATATACAAAATGCTTGCATGTGCAGGCCACTTTTGCTGACCCGTTTGATATGCAGCACGCTCTTTTGAGAAAACATTTTAACCATTTTAACCACAAACAAACAACGAAATACAAATATTTCAAATTTTCATTGCAAAAAAGGATATGCTAAAAAAGTAATAATAATACTTTTCATAAAATTATTTTGTGCATCTGCTGCATGTAAAATTTCAATATTTTTCACAAAGTATTTTTGTAATACAATATTTATGGCATTATCCTGCGTGAAACGCACACCTACTCCACACCTGCACATGCATACAGCGACTGTTCCGAGTGTTCCCAGTGTGCACAGCACATAAGTAAACACAAATATTTTCGATTTAAAATAATTTTTGCAAATTTATTGTGGCAACAAACACTGTCTGTTGTTTGGACTCGCCAAACCATTGCTGTGCGTCCATTTGACTATTTAACGGTGTAACCGTGCATGTGCCTCAAACTTTATGCTCCAAGCGCACATAGTTGGTTGGCAGGCTAAGGCCGAAGTGCGAAATGGCTATGGGCAACGACTGCAGTTGCTGACGTACGCTGCGTTACGATTAGAGGAAGCCTGTGTCATGTGGTGGCTGCACTGTCAGCTTTTGTCACTTTTATTGTTGTTGTTTGTTGCCACAAAAACGTTCTAAAAGATTTTTGCATTAAAATATTTGTAAATCACACGCAACTGTTGGCTGTAACGACACACATTGTTGTCCTTTGGCTTGGCTTTCGCTGGGTGCTGTAGTGTAGGGTGAAAACTGCAATTTTATTACAAAACGAAAAAAAAAACAACAAAAAACATTTAAAAATAAGTCGAAACCGAAACACTGCAAGCAGTGAACTGCAACAATTAAGCATGCTTGTTCTTTACTTTTTTTCACTGTTTTTTTCACTTCGTTTTAATTATATTATAATTGTTTTACACAATTCGTTTCAATTGCTTATTCACTAAACGTTACGAACTGAAATTTCAATTTGTGTTTACTATTTTTTTCGGCTGTACTTACAAGCAGCAAATTTGCCAATTGTTGCAGTTCACTGATACACAGTTTTTTTTTGCTTTCACTACATTTTCCTTTGCCATGCAGTAAATTTCATTAAAATTGCTTTCCAAAAAATTAAAATTTCTATTTGTTTTTATTTACTGTGCAATTTGCAATAAATGCGCAGCACAAAAAAGTGCGTTGCAAACAGCGCATTACATTTTTTCAAGTGTATTTTTTTATGTGCATATTGATAAATACCCAAAACGATTGAAATCTATACATAAATACATAGATTTGTATTTTTATGCGCTTTGCAGTGCAGTGCCGTGGATGTGCACATATGCCACACGTGCAATTTTCATACAAATCCATTAATATATTTAGCCATTTGCAGGCATGTGCTTGCTGTGCTAACACACTTGTTTCAAAACACGTTTATAATTTTAATATTTTTTAGTTTTTAAACTTTTTTGTACGTATTTGCCACTAAATCTGTACATCTGTGCGACTAAAAAGTACGTTAGTGTCTGTGTTTGCACGCAACAGTGCAAAAGTTTGTTTAAATTAAAACATTTTAGCGCTTAACACGTCTGAAAAACCGTTTACAGTGCAGCACAGCTGTATATGTACGCACGTAACTGTGTTTATTTGTTTTAGAAATGCATAAAATATCTGCCAAAGTTAAAATCTGCAACATTTTGTGGTTCAAAAGTTGCAAAAATATTGCAAAAACTTTTCATTATTTTATAAAAAAAAAATAAAAAATCCATTTTTGCCTGCCTGATTGTAGTAAATTTTTAACACTTTTGATATATTTGCGTAAAATATTTATGTTTTTAAATTTATTTTTAACACTAGCTGTAGCCCCACGCTTTGCTGTTTAAATGAAAAAGAAAGAAAGAAAGCACTCTTTTTTTAATATGTTGAATTTCGCCAATCATATCTTATATTGAGCATTTCATAGTGCTGCTGCTAAACACTTAAATGTTGCTTTACAGCACTTTCTAATATATTGAAGAAAGAAAGTGTTTTGTTACAGATGTTACATATAAACACAGCACGTCCACAGTTGTAGCTCAGTCTGATTAAATGAAAAAGAAAGCACTCATTTCTAATATGTTTAATTTCACCAATCTTATATTAAATATATTGAGCATTTCATAGTGCTGCTGCTAAACACTTAAACGTTGCTTTGCCGCACTTTCTGTTATTTCGAAGAATGAATGTATTTCAATTGTTACAAATCTTATATACTTACACAGCACGTGCTGCTGTACCACAGTCTGTTTAAATGAAAAATAAAGAAAAAGCTTTANCTCATTTCTAATATGTTTAATTTCACCAATCTTATATTAAATATATTGAGCATTTCATAGTGCTGCTGCTAAACACTTAAACGTTGCTTTGCCGCACTTTCTGTTATTTCGAAGAATGAATGTATTTCAATTGTTACAAATCTTATATACTTACACAGCACGTGCTGCTGTACCACAGTCTGTTTAAATGAAAAATAAAGAAAAAGCTTTAATTTCTAATATGTTTTATTTTACAATCTTATATTAAATATATTGAGCTTCATAGTGCTGCTGCTAAACACTTAAACGTTGCTTTGCAGCACTTTCTAAAAAACATATTTTTCATGATTTGGTAACGCTAAAACCTCAGCCAAAACATACGAGTAAATGTAGGTATGTGCATACATCCGCCTACTACGTCACGTTCTTCAATTAGCTAACAATTAACAGTTGTTTTTGTTTTTGTAACTATTTAAATTAATTTAAATAAACATAAATTAATTAAAAACACTTAAATAAATATATGTGCTCGTATATTAACAAATTAAAAACAAGCAGCAATCAGACAATGCATATGTGTGTTAGGCTGTATTGTTTTAATAATTTTTAACTTAAATAAAATTTTATTTTTTTAAAAACAAATAAATGCTCCCGCCAAAAACAGTATAGTCTGGCGTATTTAGTAAAATAACAAACCACTTTAAAAAAAAAACAATGTTTTAAAAAAAATAAATTTCTGAAAATGAAACATTAGCTGCAGCGACTTAGCCTGGATTGTAGCAAGTTAACGAAAAAAATATTAAAAGAAAACAACGCAATATCCTTATGCAGTATACAATGGTGCTAGTATATAGCATTATACTGCTGTGCTGCACTACACAGGCTGAGGAATAAAGCCGCTGTGTATGGCGACAATTTTTGTTTGCCAAAATACGAAAAAAAAAGGCTACATAATGGCATAAATCAAAAGTTAACTGGCTCAAAAGTAAGCAAGTGGTAAAAAAAATGTTGCAATATACTAGTAAATATATAAATACGTTTATATCTCAGTATATATTAAAAAGCGCAAAATATTCAGACAGTTTTGCGCAAAAAAAACAGCGACAACGACGCGACTGTATTGAATGACATGAGAACCGAATTTCTGTCGAAGAAAGGATTTTAACAAACAGGCAAATATAAGCACAACAGCAATAATAAAAAAGGACTAAAATCAAAATGAAAAAAAATGCGAAACTGCAAACAGTTAGCTGCAGGTTGTGCTTAAAGCACCGCAGCATGTGCAGCATGCATTTAATGCACAACTTAATACATTTGGCGGTAAAATTAAAAACAAAACAGAATATAAAGCTAATATTGTTATAAAAAAAAGCTTTAATATTTATTGCTGTTTTCTTAACAAAATGGTGGTGGATTTGGAATTTTAATTAAAACATGCAATGTTAATCCCAACTGTTCGAGCTGCCGGAGTAGGCATGTCAAAAAATATGAGCAAAAAAATTTTTTTTTTAAATTCAAAAATATTTAAGAAAATTAAAAAAAAAGTAAAAATATTACAAATAAAAAACAACAGCAACAATTGTGCATAAAAATACTGACAATTTTTTTCCATATGCAACACTCAATAAATGAAGCAAATTTTTTTTGTTTTTTTTTTTTGTAAAATCGTTCAAAAAATTTTTACAAATGCTGCCTACCACAATTACAGGAGTTTGCATCCCCCCATTGGCAGCGCAGACAAAAAGTGAAAAATAAAGTCGCACTCCAGTGCTAAAAGCGGAAATTGTCGCAAGAAACAAATAAAAATATTAACAGAAAATATTAAAATCTCACACACAGACACGCGCATACGTGCACACATACTTAGCTACATAACTGCTCATTGCCGGAAATGGATTTAACGAGTTTTATTGTGCCAAAATAAAAAAAATATTTTTTTTTTCAAAAGAGCAGAAGAAGGCTCAATAAGTGCTGAGATTTCCTTCCCTTATAGCGAAGTGGCATTAAATGAAAATGAAAGTGAACGAATTTTTGCACAACCACAAACGAGCTGCCAAGAGGGTAACGCATCACAAATATGTATGCCATGTTGCCTGCAACAATACAACAACATTACAACAACAACATGACAACAATACAACAGCAACCCGCAGCAGCAAAACGGAAACATTGCTACTGCAACAAGCAGCAACAATTTAAGTACATTGCGACCGCTGTTAACGTTTGACCGTTTGTCGTTCTGCCATTATGTCAAGCGCGCTGCTACATTGCCTGCTTAATTTTGCGTCTGCAGTTGTGCCTTCCAAGCAATATTTCAACATTGCATTAAACACCCTTGAAAACAACAACTGTCAAACGCATTTATTGGCCACTTTGCAGTACAAAATGTGCGTCCGTTCATAGTTTTTGATGTGCTGTGATGTGTGCCTGCAGTGACGAAAGTTGCTAGCAGAGACGCTATACTCATTGTTGCCTGCACATACGTCATATGTGCGACTTTCAGCTTGACAAAGCAGTCCAAACAACAGCAGCTACTTTGAGCTACATTATTAGTTCCAAAACCAAAAAATATTTGTCAACTACTAAGACGTACAGCTGCTTGATTGAATTTCGGCAACGTTTTTTTCGAATTACTACAGCACAGATGTGTATTACAATCAGGCGAGCTGTTTTAAAATAAAGCAAGTGTTTAACGAGTCGAATTTGTGTGCTTTAAACAAGCACTAAACAACTGTTTAGGCCGCTTAACACCTCGCAGCAGCTAAACAGGCAGATGTAAACATAGCTTAAGTTCAATATAGTGAAATAAATTCTATTAGTCATTTTTAATTTTGATGAATTTCACTGTTTTAAGAAAGATTCTGCATAAAAAATTAATAGAAGAAGAAAAAAACAAATTCTACAGTAAAACTTATATTAATAATAACTTTTCTGAATAGAAATTCTGACTCAAAAGTACAAAAATAAAATCAATGAGTAATGCTGCATAAAGATAAGCACAAAAAAATTTATTGCAACATATATAACAGAAAAAATGAAATTTATAGCATCTATTTTTTACTAACATTACCACATAAATTCCAACAAACCATTTATAAAAAATAATACAACTACTAAATATTTTTATCAAATTCAAAACAAATGAAATCATACAAATTTACGCAGTTTTTTGTGGTGATTTATGCTGTACGCATATTTATGACTTACACTACGCTTCTATATTTACATACATCATACTTTTTTTTTTACTATAATAAAACATAGAAATACACTAAAAAAAACTTAACAAATAATTGTTTTTTTTAACATATATTAACTTCAAAAAATAATTGCTCCTTTAAAAACCATACATAATGTACTTGCTGGTGCTATATACAAAGTACTATTACATATGCATAAATGTTATATAAATTTTACTATATAAAAATTCTATTCTTTTGCGTGTTTTGCTATTCCTAACACAAATATGCATTGAAGCGACATGTTTTTAATTAATTTTAAAATTTCATGTCATTGTTTAATCAGTCAATCTGAAATTTACCAATCAGAAAAATGAGAAAAACAAAATGAGCTGGAAGTGTGCGCCAATGCCAGACGTAATAAACAAATTTGCTAAATACATTTTCACAAAACAATAATAAAAGCTAAAATCCCCGTAAACTACATATATGTGTACCAGTATACATACACTAATGTAAATTAAAACAAAAGGCTTGTGATATAGAATTCATCAATCTCTTACGACTTTACTTTTTACAAATGACAAACTGAACAAAATTATGGTTTGTAAGTCACAACAATTGCCTCCAAATAAGGCTTGCAATTTTTTTTTCATTTTCCAACACTGTTATGTTATTCACTTTAGTTGCGCACAAAATTTGCTATTTTTTTGAATTTTCCAACACTGCTGTGTTTTTCACTATAGTTGCGCACAAAATTTGCTATTTTCATGCATTTTCCAACACGTCTGTATTTTTTACTTTAGTTCCGCATAAAATTTGCTTTTTTTTTCAAAACATTTTCATACATAAGTACGTTTTGAAGCAGCTAATGTTTTTATATAAATTATTGGTAAAATTGTTAATTGTGAGAATTAATTTTTCTTACGCCCACTGCAATATATATCAAAACATACAAATATGTGTGTTTATAACTCTAAAATTTGTTTGCTTAATGTACTAGATTATGTTATTGACATCGTATTGCTGCCAGTCACGATAGCGCATTACGAAGTAATTAAGTTAACCAACACTGAGCATAGGGTTGCCATTGTTTAAAATGTATTACACATATGACAAGCCTAGCTGCACTTCATAAGTTCATGTCCTATATGTACATATGTATGTATGTGCGATTGTATTATTGAAAGATAATTAAGTAAGAAAATCAACACTAAAAAAAAGCAAACCCAAAAAAAGTGCAGCAAGGGCGCACTTTTTAATGTGAAAATAATATTTTCAAACAAACAAAAATTATTTTTATTTTTTATTAAAACAAATCAACATATGTACACATGCACACTTTTAATGCAAAATAAAATGTCTATGGACTTGGCGGCGAGTTCATTTGACACACACACATATTACATACAAATGCAGCTGAAAACAAATAAACACACATACAGACAATTGGTTTTATATTAATATTAGTACGGGTTTGGTGGTGGGGTTTAGCTGTGACAGTGGCGGCAGGCAGCACTATGCCGTCTTTTATATGCGCTTTATAATGTTGAAATTGAAAAACACACAGTCTTACATACATACATACACTTATAGTAAAATTATTGAATTAATGCGCTGGGGTGTATGAAGATTGTGCGCGATTTTTTTTCTATATTTTTCATTTTTTTTTCTTCTTATTTTTCTATGACGTTACAAAAAATATTTTTGTTATTAATGCAAAACAAAAAAAAACCAAAAAAAAAAAAAAGAACAGAAATTACAACAAAAAATTTTAATATACTCTGATCAGCCACCCCACTAAACTTTAAACATTACCGCCAACAACAACATAATGAACACCACCAGAACACTGCATATGCACATAAGCATGTTTGTTCTTGTTGCCTGCACACATACATTTACACATATGCATAAATGCGCAGCTACTCGATTTGCCTTTAGTGTCATTAAACGTTAAATTCAAAATTGAAAAAATTCAAAATAAAAAAAAAAATTGCAAATAGTAAGCAAGAAAACACTGAGAAAATTGCTTGCTGTGTATTAATTATGAATTTTAATTTTTCGAAAATGTTTAAATATTTTCTGTTCTTTTTTTGATTAGAAATCAAAATCCTTTTAATTGCTTATAAATATTAACTGACAAGGTATTTACTGTTTAAATTCTACAAAATCTCTTTTAACTTTAGCAGTCCAAACAGCACGCCTATAGTCTTCAGCATGCTCTTACTCAACTAAATAATTGCGAACAAAATATTTTTAGCAAATGAAATCATTTTGAAACATTAAATGTATTATATGGCAAGTTCTATGTTTTCAAACTCGGGTAAAAAAATTCGCACAGGTAATTCCGCATACTAGACTGAATTCTTTATACTTGCCTGTAAACACTTGCGAGGGTTGCACTATGCAAGGGTAGCTTTTTACTTTTCAAAGTTCATTCAAAAATTGCTAAAGACTTCAGGCTATATTTTTTTATGATAAAATTCATATTTGCTTTAACATTTGACAGACAAATAAAGAAGCAAAAAGTGCATATTTTTATTATTTCCTTTCTAATTCCTTTTTATTTGCTATTTATTGTGATTTTTTTGATTTTTATGATTTTTATGAGTTCATGTTTGTTGTCGTACTACTCACGTGTTTGAATAATTATGCGGAAATGTGTTTTTTATGCTGCGTGGGCTTATGTATGTGTAATGCCGTATGTAAACTGCCGCTCAATTCCTTAAAGGGTAGTTCTACGCTTTTATTTTCAACTAAATTTTTCACTAATACATTTGTTGAACTTTTTTTTACGTGTATAACGTTGAACTTTATCTGCGAGCATAGAGCTTACACAGCAAAAAATTTCAAAAAAAAATAAAAATATTCCTAAGTGTCATGACTTGCTTAAAATGTAGTTGAAAATTTGTTGAGTAGGAAATTATATATTTCTTATGTTATATTATGTTTAGCGCTGAAATCAAAACACAACAACAACAACCACACTTACACATGCATACAAGTAAAAGTGTTAAGGTTAATGCTATTAAATTTAGCAGCGAGGGGTGCAATGAAATACAAATATGCAAATTTTAATTTGATTTTTCTTGTATATCCAACATCGTATATGCCTCGAGTGCTGGCTGCTTGACGTTTTTTGACGTTTAAACCAAATCAAATTTATTAAATTTATTGAATTAGTGTACGAACAGCCCTTAAACACATGTTACTCGTGTAAACAGCACACCAAACCAGCGAAACAATTACAATTACGATTACAATGACGACGTTTACATTTACTGTAGCCAGTGATTGCATAATTTGCGCTCAATTTGTGATTTACCTCGTAATCATAGACACGTAACAATTTTATGTTTAAAAAAAAACAAACTAACAATCAAGTTAACAACAATAACAAATTAAAATGGCAACCATTTAACGGTTTATTTAAGCGTGCAAAACTACAATGTTTGCAGCCCTTCGAACACATTTCATACAACTACAACGGCAATCACAAACACACAGCTACACACACATGCACATGCACATGTAAACGTAAACTTGCCAATTTTAATTACAAAAAGACAGCAAACAGATAAACAGCAAAAATATATAAAATATTAATTATTTACCGGAAAATTTTAACTCTCAAAACCAACAGAAAATTGTTAATTTCATAACATTGACTTTTCTAATCATTTTTTACAGACACAAGTTGCCTGCGCTGCTGCATTGCTTACGAAATGCAAAAATATATTTTTTTAAAAAATAAATAAAAATTTACAAAATAAAAAATTTAAAAAAAAACATTTCACAAAAACTAACTAGCAATGGCAAATACTATTCTATTTAAACTTATCACGACAAAAATATACAAAATGTTTTAAACGTTTGTCGCTTGTTTTTCGCAGGCAATAAAAATGTATCTTCTCTGAATAATTTATCTAATCAATGAGGAAATTTATATCTAATCAAAATGCCGACGTCGCGCAAACTTGACGTTTTTTGTCTTTTCAGTTCATGTGTTCAGATT
>JXPL01009179.1:4099-18864 GCA_001015235.1 Sphyracephala brevicornis | reverse complement strand
ATAATGGAAGCTTTAGCATCCGGGTTTCTTATAAATGGTCCTGGCCTGTTGGACCCTTGTGAAAAGGAAGCGACAGATGCTCTACACGATTTAACAAAACAACAGCGTGAAGATTTGACTGTTTCGGCACAGCTATTTCTACGCTACATTGCCTTTAGGCAAATATATAAAGTATTAGGTATGGACCAGTTGCCAGCACAAAAATTTCCAGTTCGTCAATGGCGCTTAAATCGCAAGCGTAGACGTTCTTCTGGGAAAGGTGGATTTGTTGGAGATGGTGATAACATTGATACGGACGATATCAATACAGATGAAAAAGTACCTAAAAAGGATAACGCTGCAACCGGCTAAATATATTAAAAATTCAATATAAAAAATCTTTTACTATATAATAAAACGTATATTTTAGTTTGAGGGACTAACCTACTCATACAGTTTTTAAATTTTATTGCAATTATTAAATATTTATTCTACGAGAAGTTATTTATTGTCTCACGATAATTGAATTTTATTAGTACTTAGAAATTAATAAATAATTTTATGAACACATCTAATATGAAAAGTTTATTTATAGTTGCGCCTTAATTATGTATATATAAACATAATATAAATTATTTACAAGTAATCATTCCATTTGGAAAGTTTTCTACTGGTTCGTTGGTGCGAAATTTCAGATGTTATTTTACGCTTAATGGTAAAAGTAGAAACCCTTGCATTTATATTTTCATTAAACGTTTGTTCACCATAAGTCGCTTTTGCATTCATTTCTGTTTCGTTCTCTTTATCATTTACGTAATAGTTCCCTTTATTTTGTTTTTTATCATAAGATGATTTCTTCAGCGATTCTTGCTCAAGTTTTGTTAGTTCAAACCATTTAGAGTCATCACTTTCTAACGAATCTGAAATGATATTTCGCTCTTTTTCCGCTCCACATCCCATTTCCATATTTAACTGATGCGTATCCGAACCAATACCACGAATGGCAAATGTGGATACCCTTGCATTTAAATCTTCATTAAACGTTTGTTCATGATAAGTTTCTTTTGTATTCAATACAGTTTCGTTCTCTGTATCATCTACATAAGAGTTCCATTTATTTTCTTTTTTGTCATCATGGAATGATTTCTTCAATGATTTTTGCTCAATTTTGGTTAATTCATTCCAGTTAAAGTCGTCATTTTCTAACAAATCAGAAATTATGTTTTGCTCTTGTTCCGCTGCTCGTCCCTTTTCCATATTTAAATGCTGCGCCTTCAAACGGCAATCTGAACCACTACCTCGAAAAAATTCCCGCTTTACAGATTGCTTCACTCCACACAATTTACATTGCCATTTTTTTGCTTTCTTTACAATATCCACCTGAAAAGTTATAATTACGAAATGATTTGCCTAATGGATTTATTAACAATAGTCCTTCCTACCTGGTAGGTTTTACAATCAAAACATTGTAAAACACGTATTATTTGCGTCATTTTTAAGTATAATAATATATTCACTCCCTATATACTATTTCAATTACCCTTAATATCCCGCAATTTCAGACAAATTCAAAATGCTGAAAAACAGCTGATGTGCATCGAGTAACCTACTCGTTAAATAAAAAGTAAGTAAAATAGTGGGAATTATTGCCACTTTATTATATTTTATATTGGAAAAGACGAACAAAAGTGACAGTGCGCTAACTCGTAATATATGTATAATACTATAGATTAATATTTATATAATCCAACCTAAACTACAAAAAGAAAAAAACCGACAATATATAATGGTAACCTTTTTAAAACAAAAACTACCAGATGTATTTGCAAAGTTTTGCTATTTCATTCTACGATATAACATAACTACATATATATTAACAATCTGCAGAATTAGTTCTAGATTCAGATCCCTTTTGAATAATTTAATTTGAAGTGAATGTAATTTAGGTGTACATTTTTCTAAAAGAAACAGATGTAATAGAGTTCAACAAGAAATATTAATTTTCAACTACACATTTGTAGAATATGTAATGCACAAACTTGTTTTTCCTAAATTTTGTTTCAGAACTTTTTTGAACAAAAGAACATTGAACGCAACCAACTTCATAAACTTACAGTGCAGTGGAATAGTTTTGCTTTCGTTCTAAATAACTTTTTTCGTATTCATACTAATTTTCGTGCGTAAATATTAAAAGAGGTGCAAATGTTATTATATTATATATTAAAATTCTAATTAGCTTATAAAAGCATTGTGTTTTCTCTTATAATTATATTTGAAACTGTGTTGCATTGAATAATTTCAGTTAATACAATCAGAACAGCGTAATGTAGATTGTTTTGTTAGATGTATCAATATTATTATAAGAAAACTTAATTTGCTTTTCTAACAAACAACAAACTTTACTAATAGATATGTGTTAAAATTTTATTTTTTTGTGTAAATATTAAAAAAATTACTTTTTGATATTCCATTTTTTGACAGCTGGTGTTAAAAAATTATACTGTCATTTAATTTTTAATAATCTGAACGATTGTTGAATTGTTGATTGTAAAAGCGGAATATTAATTTGAAATATTATAACGCAAATGCAAATTGCTGACGAAGAGTTTGTCCAAAAAGTTGGTTGTGACATTGAACACTTTTTGAAACAACGACATAGCAATGGGTAAGTTTTTAATAGTTTAAATATTCAGCATATGCATAGGTCGTTCTGTATATATATATAAACAGTATTGCTTCAATAGTTCAAGAAGTTTAGTTGATTTTAACAAAACCTGTTAAAATTTAAGAAAATTATGAATAACAACTTTCTTTTCATTATATTAACCCTTTGAACTCAAGAATATTTTGGTATGGTGAAACGAGTAACTCGAGAAATTATTTGCGCATTATATCAACCTAAGCCAATGTATATTTGAAACTTGATGTGTAATTTAGATATTACAGCGTATTTTCAACAGAATAAATGAAATTCTAACAAAAAAATGCGCGATGGAAATGCATGTAGAATCAAATATCAAAAGTTGAAAAGATTAAGAGTAATTAAATACGTCTACATATATATGAGAAACCTATTACATACATACATAAATAAATACACATATGAAAACAATATAATTTTACAAATATCACGAAGACTTGTTTACCAAATAATTCATTTTAATAAAAAGTGTTTTTATATAAATACCATAGTGTAATTTTCTTAAATAAAACCAGGAAATGAAGTGGAAATGTTGTACGACTATTCGTAATCGTACTAACATAGTTACCGGTTTGTTTGGCTTCCTTGCATATTGTTGTGGTCTGCCTCTGACTGCACTCAGCTCGTTGCATGCTGGAATTTACTACATCATGTTTGCGTTGCAAAGTTGCAGTAATGCAGAAAAAGCAGAAACGGCTTAGTCGGTTATCTTACCAACATGTGCATTCGCATGGACGTCATCAAATGACTGCAATTTTTTTCCAGCTTCGACTAACTTGTTTCTGCTTATGTTTAGTTTTGTGTGTATTATACTCTTTTATATGTTAATAAGTTTCAGATAAACACTTTGTGTGCTGCTTCTATAAATTAGTATTTTTATTGCATAACTCTTAACATTGTTGTGAATTTTGTTTTGTTCAGACATACATTTTACTGTTTTGTTTTTGCTTAGCATTGTTTGATTTTCATACTCCGTTAATTCGCATGTTCGTGACAATTGCAATTCATAGCAAAACAAACGTTTTATTAGTCAAATTATATATCTAAGCAAACTGTAAGTCGTTAGTTTCAAAAGTATGCACTACAAAAGCTGTGTATAAAGATACCTTATATAACTTATGTATAACATAATATAAATTAATATATTAGTCACCAGTCAGCACTCATCTAACTAAAATCATGCTGAACTTAGCTCATGCAGATATCCCAATACGCTGTTAAAAACAAACAATGAGCATTGAACTAACTACACTTGAAAAAAATTGTAGCTAAAAAATAACAGCAACTATGCACGTTAACAACAAGCAGCTGATTGCATTGCAACTCATGTTAACCAGTTTTTATTGCAGATTTTTCGATTCACCAAGTCAGACAGACGCACCTAAGCAATCTAATTCGCAACTTGCAAATAGTATGTTTCTTAACTTCTTCATTGTTGTTATAATTTTCTTAACTTGATGAGCAACAATAACAAACAATTTAAATTTGTCTTGCAACTGATGTAATATTATTAATTTATTTTATATGTGGTTAGTGCAAAAGAAAAAAGTTTACCAATTCAAAATTAATTAATCGTCTATTTATTAATTTTAGCGTGTTGTTGTTTCCACCCGTGAATAATTATCGCCGTTTTCTTATTCACCAAACATGTGAGAATTATCGTAAACAATACGATATTTTTACATTTTCGGTTGGACAAGGTATACATAGGCGTACAGTTGTTTGCTTTCGAAATCAATTATTGGATCCAAATAAGTTTACAGAAACAGTTTCCAGTTCCCAAAAGTAAGCATACTAAAAAATATATTAATGAATTGCATAGAAAAATTGTTGATTTATGTACGTACATATTTTCAGAAATAAACATTTACCATTTAAAAACTGGAGAACTGGACGCAAGGTGGAAGCTACCAATTCGCTTTCAGAAACAGCAAGTAACACGAATTCGAATACTAAAATGGGTGTGGAAAAGAACCAAGATAAACAACGTTGTAAGTTTTTCGCAATATGAAACAAAAGTATTAAATTTTGGGCAATTAAAAAAAACTGAAATTCGCTAATAAATGATTGATATATTTGTATTTTTGTGTACAATGTCAATTTAAGGTACATTTCTGATAAAAATTGTTCTCTTTTTATTGTATATGTTATATACTATATATATATATATATATTCTATATAATATATTAATTCCAATTTGTATAGCATCTAATATTTATCAAGGGGGGGGTCAGAGTACGCAAGTATGTGACCAAGTATGTTATATTGTAGGCACTTCTGCTATTTCTACAGTACCTTCTGTAAGCCCATGCAGCTTATAATTCTAGGATCCTACTTTGTTCAACATTGGAAAGAATTCATATTTTTGTCCAAGGTGATGAAGTCTCATTTTAGCTAGATCTTGTTAATATGTGTACTGAGTTCACGGGTTTCAATTCACATCAATTGCAAGTCTCTGTACTTGTTGATCTGATGTTAAAGAGGTGGTTCCCCGGTTTTTTTTTTTTTGAAGAGTTTGTTTACAGATGAAATCTTGTTTCTGAAGAAACAATTATGGAGTGTTAGCTGAAACCAAAATAGCGTTCTGGTTGTACCAAAGGCTCTGCCGCTGCTTCTTGTTGCTTCGAATATTGGTGTGTGTGCTGTTACCTACCTAAATGACAGCCTATTTTGACCTACTAATTCATTCATTCAATTAGTATCTCAACAGTCAATTACCAGTGTAAAAGTAACTGTATGAGGTCAGTGCTAAAATGAACCACTATTATCTGCAAGAATGCATTGTCTTTATTTTTGTATCCTCAGTATAGAATAGCGTGTTCACATCTAATGTTCTCGTCAATTTCGTCCACGAAGATAGCGTTTGTGCCTAGTGTTAGTTCATAATGTTTATATCAAGCTCTGCACATTACTTTAGTCTTTTTAGTTTTTACTTGAAGTTAGAAATTAAATAAAAATATTCATTCAATAATTAAATTCGAATTTTTTATAAAAAATATTGTCATAAAGTCCAAGAAGGGCCAAGCTGAGTTTTTTGGTCTCAATAGATTTTCACAATACAGAAGATCTAACAAACTAAACATTTATCTACGGAGTTCATTCAAATTTTGTTAATTTAATATGAATACATATACATTTATGAATGTATGTATACATATGTAGATATACACCAAAGTAAATCTTACTAGTTTGGAATTTCAGTAAATAAATAATAAATTGCAATTCTCTCTTTTAGTATATTACGTACTGATTGGATTGAAACAAAAAATATTTCCATATATACAATATATCTCATTGCATGAAAATGAAATCAAACCATGCAGACGAAAACATTTTCAGCTAGTATATCTTTCACAAATAGTGGAAATATCGTGCAGCAAACTTGTACACCAGATTGCATCACGTAAATTACACGTTTTTTAATTAAAATTATTGAAATGCCATACTATTACGCATAACAATATATCTATGTTTGTAGGTTTCTGTATCATTTTGGTCCCGTTACACACTTTTGATTGGAGTTTGTTGTCTAGCAACCGTTGTCTGTGTATTTTACATTCATAATGTATGTGTATATGTACATATATGTATTTAAATATTTATCTTAAAGCATTACTAGTACTTGCCAAGATTGGTAAAGAGAAGAGATAGATATAATTAAAATGTTATGTTACAAAACTTAAGGAGACAAAAATGATTTTTAATTCAAGTCAATCAATGGACTCGTACGCTTAGCTGAAGTAAATACTTTTTTCATTGGAACGCCCGACACTTACAACATAAATACGTACATACATATGTGTATATTATTTTTTATTTTTAAATGAATACCCAAAAATATACCGATAATACCGGCAACTCATTTTCATATCATGCGCCTCGCCAAAAAATGTTTGTGTTCAAGGTCGCCCTCTTTTGTGAGGCCATTCAATTTTATTTTGGATTGAGTGCATATTAAACAGCCAAGCAACAACAACAAAACACACAATACAACTTTTTATGAGTTTACTCTCAAATTTGTTCACATTTCAAATTTTTATTACTGCTGCATGATTTTTTATTTTGTTTTGATGCATCAATCTTGGTTTTTTTTTTCTGTTTTGTTTAATTGTTACGTCATATTTTATTAAATTATTTCTTTTTCTGCTAGTTAGTTAGCAAAACAAATTGTAAAACAAAAGCAACATGTAAGTTACTTTGTAATTGAGAGCGACAGAAACCTATAACAAAAAATTGAGGTCAACATTTTACATTTATATTCCACTCTTGTTCTCATACGCACATGTCAGAAAAATGTAATCAATTTAGCACTGTGGAATGATTTGACGAATAAAACTTTTGTTAAAAAAAATCACGAAGGTCACGTAGAAAGCTAAAAATTGTACATATTTATATATAACAAAATATTTTTAAAAAAATTATGTATATGTGCATAGATAACGTGCCAGATTGTTTAGTATGAAATATAATTTTTTGCAACTACAATTGTTAATGCCGATTTTAAAAAATGAATACAGAGTTCTTGTAGGTAATTTTTATTATTGAATGTTTTGCTAGATCATAGTGAAATGTAAACATCAAATATGTATTTTTTTTGCTTTGTCTTGGATTTCGTGCACTTATGTACTTATATGAAAAAGAATTTTAAATGTTATATTTATTTTTTTTTGCTCTCTTAGTAAATAAATCCCATTCCGTCGATCTGTATCGACCACCAGCTTTACGAAATTATGAATCCAGCGAAGCAGCATATCGAAATACCGGTGCAGCAGGTGCAACTGCCTCAGGTAATACATTTTCAAACTCAACGCCAACAACATCATTGTCATGTAATAGCTCTCCCATACACTCAAATGGGAATGAGAATAACAGTTTCGACAATATGGTGACCTCGAAAAGCATTGCACCAACCAAAACAATGACACCAATCGCACAAGCCGAGGAAAACGAAAAGCAAAGGTAAAAGGAATTTAAAAACATTAAAATTTACAAATTATGCTAATGAATTAAAAGGCAAACATTTAAATTGTTGTGTTGGCCAGTTTTAAGTGTATGATTTGTTTATTTAATTATTTTGAAACACAAAAAAAGAAACACATAAATACATTACATACATACATACATTAACATATTTCAACGCTTAGACATTTTGTAGTGTATTACTGTCAACGAACTGTAACTAATTTGAATTGAATTTTATTTAATTACTTTACGAAATTCTTTTATCTTGTTTTGTTTTGCTCAACTGCTTCTACTGCTTCTACTCTTTTTTCAATTTTTCTTTTTAAAATAATATTTAATTAATTATACTGTTCACAGATCAAAGCAAACAAGACGTGAACGGCGTCCAGATCGAGTAATTTATGTTCCAAGGGCACGACGCAGTCAAACAACTCCGCCGACGGCACAGTCGCAAACAGATACAGTTGAAGTTACAGCAGCTTCGGCAACAGTGACTGGCACTAAGCAATTGTCAATTACTTCAGACCAAACGTCTTCAGTATCTAACTTAACGTCAACTAAAGCAGACGAAGTTTGTGGTAGTGGTGGTGTATCTATATTGACTTCGTCTAAAAAATTTAAAACGACTAATATCAATAAAGAGCGTAGAGAACGTAGTAAAAGAAAAACTACGATTTCAGCACAAAATATAACATCGCGAGTAACAGATAATACTGCTGAGTCAACTGGAAGTGTAACTGAGAACTTTGATTTAATAAATTTCAATATTTCTGATTACGTACAAATTCTTGAATCTACAAACAATATGAATAAAGCGAACAACACGAATAAAAAATACTCCAACGATACTAATATCGAGGCTGTGGAAAAACCAAATCTTCTAATTGAGGACGTTATATCCAATGAGAATGCACACACTCCACCGAAATGTGATAAGATACAACAAAATACACAACAACAACCCGCGGAAGAACGAAACAGACATTTACATAAAAATAATTCCCTTGAAAATGATAATCGAAATAATTTAAAATTTTACGATTACGTACATAATCAACTTCCAGAATTCAAATCTTGTATAGAAATTCTTGAAATAAAATCTACAAACAATATGAATAAAGTGAATAAAAAATACTCCAACGATACTAATATCGAGGCTGTGAACAAACCAAATTTAATAATTGAGGACGTTATATACAATGAGAATGCACGTACTACATCGAAATGTGATATTGATGAACAGGAACTGCAAAGAGCATCAAAAGTGAGTAGTGATGTTTGCTCATTCATAAAAAAATAATTATTTAATTTTAATGAAAATTAAAATTATTTTAAAACAAAAATTGTTTTTTCTAGTAAAATATTAGGACACTTAAGTAATTTCTGCATACCAATATATAAAAAAATTATTAATGTTCAAATATCAAATACGAAGATCTTCCCTATTCATCTTACAATTACCTAGCACACTTAAGCCAATCGGGCCCATTATGATATATGTCAGATAAATACTATATAAAATTCATATAAATAATAGAATTCAAATATTCAGTTTTAAATTTCCAAAAGATTTAACGAAGAATATTTTTCAGCAATAATTAATCAATTCATTGACAAATGATTTCTTATATATTATCTTATATCTATAGTTATATTATAAATCAGAAAGGGTTTAATAGGTTTGATCCCTAATCATACTGCAAAGAACTGCAGTACCCCATTGTTCTACTAATAGTAAATTCCATTTTATTCCAGGAAATAAACCGTAGTAATCGCCGCATTTTCAAACAAACCTTTGTATCGGATGTTTTAGAAATTCCTGAAAGAGTTAACCAAAATGGTGTAACTACCAATACAGCCGATACTAAAAGCAAACGTACTACTGCTGATAGTGCTACCGAAGAAGAAGATGACTGGGAAACTATGTTCGATGAAAGTGGTGAATGCTTAGACCCAAAAATTATGCAAGAATTAACAGCTTCCGTAGGAAAAGTAAAAATTGAATTACCCCAAATGGATTACAACGTAAGACAGCAATCTATAAATAATACATATCACATAAAGATAAGAACATACATGGTATAAATTGCATTTACTTTATAGAATTATCTAACAAAGCAATCCATTCTCAAAGATGAAGAATATCCGCATGTGTTGGAAGTTTCCAACTTTCCCGTTGAGTTTAAAAATCAAGATCTCTTAATGGTGTTTTCACAATATAAAGAATCCGGTTTTGATATAAAATGGGTGGATGATACCCATGCATTGGCAGTGTTCAGTAACTCCCGTGTTGGTAAATAATATTTACAGTACTTCGAGAATAGCCATATTTATTTGTTATTTATTTGTAGCTGCTGAAGTTTTGTCTGCGGGCCATCCTTTTGTAGTTATAAAACCATTGGCTGAAGCCACAGCTGAATCTCGTCTGAAAGCAAAAAAATGTGCAGCGTCATTACAACCTTATCGACCACGTCCGGAAACATGCGCTGCTCTTGCACGACGTTTAGTGTCAGGAGCTTTGGGAGTACGCCTACCGACATCCGCTGAAGAGCGCGAAAATGAAAAACGTGTCCTTCGTGAAGCCAAAGGTAAGCTGGCATTAAATAGGATTTATATTTTGTTTTTACGATTTTATCATTTTAGAACGAAAATTATTAGCTGCAAAACAGCGTGAAGAAGCTTGGGACAACTAAGGTGAAGAGAGTACAAAAGTTTGACTGTTTTTGCCTTCTTTTACTGTTCTCTGCCATCCTTCTTTTTATTATACTTTTGAGGTTTAAAATGTTTTAATTTTAAGAATAGAATATCAGAATGCAAATTGTTGCATTTTAACAGCTTTAAGATTTTATAATATCGAACCATAACAGCGAAAAAAACGTAAGCGCTATTTTTCTAGAAATTGAGTTTATAATGCAAATCAAAGATTTAGTGAGTTAAGTTTTACCGAAATACTCCAATTACATATTGTCGCTTACGTTTTTTTCGCGAAAGGTTTCGATATGTTATAAGTTAACAATATACGATAATGTTAAAAAAAGGTGACTTTTCTAATTGCGCTGGCTATGTACATTTCAAATTTGTTATGTTGGCACACATGTTCCCAATGTATGTTGTGAGTTTGTTTTAGACAGATGGAAAAGTTAGACGTGTTTTGGTGTGTTCGGCGATTTTTGCTTNAAAAAAACGTAAGCGCTATTTTTCTAGAAATTGAGTTTATAATGCAAATCAAAGATTTAGTGAGTTAAGTTTTACCGAAATACTCCAATTACATATTGTCGCTTACGTTTTTTTCGCGAAAGGTTTCGATATGTTANAAGATTTAGTGAGTTAAGTTTTACCTAAATACTCCAATTACATTTTGTCGCTTACGTTTTTTTTCCGATAGGGTTCGATATGTTTTAAGTTAACAATATACGATAATGTTAAAAAAAGGTACCTTTTCTAATTGCGCCGGCTATGTACATTTCAAATTTGTTATGTTGGCACACATGTTCCCAATGTATGTTGTGAGTTTGTTTTAGACAGATGGAAAANGGAAAAAGCGCTGGCGCAAGTGCATTATATCTCTGAATGTGATTACTTTGAAGGGGACAAAGTAGATATTGACGAATAAATAAATATACAATATTGTCACCTTTTTTTATATTATACAAAGAATGCATAGTTTTNTCTGTTACCAAAACTGAAAAGACCCACGATTGAGGAGATAAAGAACGCATTGATGAAAGCGCATATCAGATGTGCTTCGAGGATTTGAAAAAGCGCTGGCGCAAGTGCATTATATCTCTGAATGTGATTACTTTGAAGGGGACAAAGTAGATATTGACGAAT
The DNA here is from genome assembly GCA_001015235.1 of Sphyracephala brevicornis. NCBI lineage: Eukaryota > Metazoa > Arthropoda > Insecta > Diptera > Diopsidae > Sphyracephala > Sphyracephala brevicornis. The sequence continues at coordinate 7,390 of JXPL01009179.1, read as the reverse complement.
AAATAAATATACAATATTGTCACCTTTTTTTATATTATACAAAGAATGCATAGTTTTCAAAATATTCATATATATATATACATATATATGTTTATCAACTTTTATTATACACTAATGTGCAATATTATTGCTCAATTGTTTATATATTTATTGAAACATATTAAATCTGATGATATATTTACATAAACTGCAATAATCAGACTTGTAAAAAAAAAAGAAAAGATATTTTTAAAATATTTACTTTAAAAACAAAAGAAAGAGAAATATATTATTTTTAAAATACAATTATATACTATATATAAATCACATTGCCTATTAATTAGACAGAGTATTAAGTTTTTGGAATTTTAAATGGGTTATGCTGTGATTTGAATTTACACAGATTTAAACAGTTTAAATGATTGAATTGATTATTAAAATTTTTATCCTAATATCCATTACGAAAGCATAGAATTACTTTTTAAAGCTTATTACTTTAAAGTCGTTCTGTATTGAGATAAAAAAGCATTGGTATATTTATTCATTTATATTATATTTTGAAGAATTATAAATACTTAGACCGTTTATATACTTAAAATGCTATAGAATATCAGTAAGACATTTGTCAGGCTGTCAGGTATAATGGCGTTCAAGGTTGGGAAAGATCTTTTTGAAATCCAGAGTCTGAAAATCCAACCGAAATTGAAATTATGCTCTACAAAAGTGCAATAAGCATCGCCTTCATTAAAGATATCCATTTCATTGAGCAGATTATGAATCAAAAATTTGTATATTGCAGTTAGTCAAATGCTCCCATTAACAGTTCTAACACTGACAAAGGGTTTTTTTTTAATTGAGCGTCTACTGTATATTTCATTAAGAAATGATTTATTTTCTGTATAAATGAAATCATTAAAATTGTATGCTATTTCTTTGTTATTGATTGATGGTAACTCAGTGAGATTGATGTAAAAGGGTGAACCTATAATGTCGACACTGCCAGTAAAATGGAGCGATCTATTTTTGCATTTAAGCTAGGAATATACTTATATAATCTATTTTATATATGCAAAAAGAAATTCTGATGCACTGACACATTTTTAAAATAATTTACAGTATATTTGGTACAATCTCACATCGATTTGGTGGATAGATAGATGGCTCTTGAAATTCTTTGTATAACATTTGTGTGTTAGTAACACAATGGCTGTCTTAAACAAAAATGAATATACTTATGCATTTATAAAATATATTCGTATTATTACCCGATTGTCAGCCACACAAATTTCAATCAAGTAACAGAAGGTTAGAACGTTCATTATTGATAATTCCTGAAGAAACTTTGAAGACGTGTTGTTTTTTAACTTTATGTATTATATTTTCGTAACGAATAGACATTTACAGTGATTGCAGTTGTTTATATACTTGATCAGTTGTGAAGCTAATGAATATAATTTTTGAATACTTTTTTTTCATTTCTTATATGGTTTTGATGGATACAACTCTTAGTTAATTATCAATAAATGCAGAAAAATTTTTTTACAATACCACTTTAATTAAAATTCATTCAATTTAGTTATATTGTAATATAAATGTTAAACAAGTTCTTAAAAGTTTCTTATTAACGGTTTAAACATAGCACGTTATTATATATATTTATATGAGTGCCAGAGTTGTTAAAATTATCTCTCCAACATTTTTGCGAAAATAGACGTTTTCTTTATTGAAACAATATTAATAAATCTTTATTATAATATTGCCTTAAGTCGCGTCAGTTTTGTCTTACAAATATCACTTGGATACATTTAAGATTATGTCGGATAGATTTATGTATTCATAGAAAAAACTGTGCAACAAAAAAATAATTGCCAAATTTAACAGGTATTTTGGAAATAAATTTTCAAAAGCTTTAGTAAAATATAATTTCAAACAAGTCGTGTAATTGAAAAAAATTGGTTATATCTGCAATTATAGGGCATCTTGACATACGTACGTGGATAATTTTCTTTCATTCAAATTTTTAAACCTATTTTTAAAACATAATTATTATGCATTCAAATTAGTTGATTTTAAGCGCATAGCTAATTTTATTGAATGAAAGTTCCAAAGTTTTATTACTTAAGATTCATAAATATTAAAATTTATCTCTATAGATATTGTGAAAATATAGGTTTTGAAAACTTGATGTATATGTATATATGTTTTATCTTCTATATATATAATAATAAGTTTAACTTCTGTACGTTCGGATTTGTGTCGAAAATTACGTAACCAATTTTCATGAAACTTAAGGATTATATTATACATATACCAAGTTATTATTTAGAAAAATTTTTGTAAATGTGTTTGGAAACCGCGAAAATTGCGAAAATGTTCAAAATACTTGGAATGAGCTATAAAGTAACATTTATATGTTTAGTAGCAGCACTATGGAATTTTCAAGATAGTCGGGATATATAAGATGCGAAAAATAACATATTGTTGGATTTTGCTCCATGTATGTTCCGTATGTTTTGTAATTACAGAACGTGCGGTGATAGAACAATTGACCCTATATATTTGGGGCTTATTATTATTTTAAGTAAGAAAAATTCTAACTACTTCGAGTTTTAATTATGCCAAAACGCAAAAGAATGTTGGAAGGCGCACGGGTAGTGTTTCAAAAGTAGCAGCTGGAAGAATGCGATCAACAACACGCAAGAAGAATTGAATCAGCACGTTTAAGCAATTGTGAGGCACATTCTGTTCAAAAATAAGTCACCGGATTTAGACAAGCGCGTTTCAGAGGAATTTTAAATAGTGCGAAAAGTAAAATTACCGGTCTTATTTTCCAAATATTACAAAGTGCTAAGAAGCAACATTTAAGAGCTTAGTAGCAGCACTTTGGAATGTTCAATATAAAATAAATTTTTGAAATTAAACATAGAAATGTGTGCTCTCTTTTCTTTCTTCTCTATTTAACCAGACAGAACCACAGTTAGTGTTCATTATAATATTTATAATTACAAAAATTGTAATATAAATTAAATTATTTTTAAAAATACAACTCTGAAAATGTTTGAAATGTTGCTAAGATTTTTGAAACATGTTGCTGAAATGGTGGTGGTTTTATGTTGTTTTCCATGTTTATTTGCTATTTGGATATCAGCGATGCTGCTAGGTCGTGTGAAACAATGCTGTTTGAAATTAAATAAATTTTAATATTAAAAGCTTTAAAAACTAATGCACACAAACTTGTAGAGAAAAATGAAAATTTAAAAATATGGAAAAGTGTATAAAATTTAAAGAAACCTCCATCGTATAAAGTTAACA
>JXPL01009066.1:16282-30895 GCA_001015235.1 Sphyracephala brevicornis | reverse complement strand
TAGTATATGAAATCTATTCAGCCGTCTGTCGGTTTATATTAGAGAATATATTAGAAATTATGGCAAGTATAGAGCAAATGCAACATGTTGCATTTCGTATATGATTTTTATAGAGTTGTCAAATACATCATAAAGAAAGAGAACGGAAGTTTAACTATAGATTGCCAAAATTACTCACATTTTCTGCAGAATCGCAAATTAGTATTTCTTAAATATTATATCTATATCTTTTGTATTTATTTGCGAATATTGAAGAGAACTTAAGAACAGTGGCCAATGATAAAAAAATCAAGAAGTCCAGCATTATTTCTAAGACTATGCTTCTCCAGCAGCTAAAGAACACAGGAGAGTGAGAGAGAAAGTCACTATGTACTATATTTAATTTACCAGTATGTAATATGCAGTTTAGTTCGGTCCTTTGATATTGCATTTACTTAGAACGTTCTCCCATAAGATATTTCCCCCCCAAGGGTATTGAACTACGAACATTCCTCGTGTTAGTTAAGTACAATTATAAACGAAATGAGAGCAGTTAAAGTAAACATATAAAAGATTGATAGTATGTGTATTATAAATGGATTCATGGTATACAAATTTAGCATTGAAAATTATTTAAATAGAATTTAATTTTTCTTTTAGAATCAATTACACAAACCGTCAATCGAAACAATCAAGCCTACCGTTAAAGAAAGATCTAAGCCGAACTTACTATACGCAATAAATGATAATCCACCATGGTACCTGAGCATATTTCTTGCACTGCAGCATTATTTGACTATGATTGGTGCTATTGTTTCAATACCGTTCATATTAACTCCTGCACTTTGTATGTCCGATGAGGATCCAAATCGTGGTGTTATTATATCAACAATGATATTTGTCACCGGCATAGTAACGTATTTTCAGGCCACTTGGGGTGTACGCTTACCGATTGTACAAGGTGGCACCATTTCATTTTTGGTACCCACATTAGCTATATTGGCATTACCACAGTGGAAGTGCCCACCAGAAGCTGAAATGAATGCAATGGAAGAAGGTGAACGCGAAGAATTATGGCAAATACGTATGCGTGAATTGTCTGGTGCGATAGCAGTATCAGCAATGGTACAAGTGATATTAGGTTACACGGGACTAGTGGGAAAAATATTGCGTTTTGTTACACCATTGACCATTGTACCAACGGTTTCTTTAGTAGGCTTAACGCTGTTCGAACATGCAGCAGAAACTGCATCCAAACATTGGGGCATTGCTGTGGGGTAAGAGATACAGAGATGCACCGATGTAGGCAAACTTAATACTATTAATTAATATATTTATATTTTAGCACAACCGGCATGTTGACTCTGTTTTCACAAGTGATTGCGAATGTTCCTGTACCATTTCCAGTTTATCGTAAGGGGCATGGTTTACAAATACAAAAATTTCTTTTGTTTCGCTTATTTCCGGTAAGTAATAACTATTTTATGTACTCTTAATTTTAACTTATTAGATACAATTTTCAATAGGTTTTACTTACTATTGGTATAATGTGGGGTCTTTGCGGTATCTTAACGATTACGAATGTGTTCGAAGAAGGACATCCATCACGCACGGACGTACGCTTGAAAGTTTTGACAAATGCGAAATGGTTCTACATACCTTATCCCGGTCAATTTGGTTTACCTTCAGTTACTTTGTCTGGTGTGTTGGGTATGTTGGCTGGTGTATTGGCCTGCACAGTGGAATCAATTAGTTATTATCCGACTGTATCGCAAATGGCGGGTAAGAAAATTAGAAAGCTATAGAACATAAGAATTTCTTTAAAATTGGAATGACTTGTTTTTACATTACATTCTTTTCGTAGGTGCACAATCACCACCATTGCATGCCATAAATCGTGGTATTGGCACAGAAGGTCTGGGCACTGTGCTTGCGGGACTTTGGGGTGCAGGTAATGGTACAAACACGTTCGGTGAAAATGTGGGAGCTATTGGTGTAACTAAAGTAAGTTTCTTGAGGATTTATGTGTTGAGTNGTGTAACTAAAGTAAGTTTCTTGAGGATTTATGTGTTGAGTTGTTAATATTTTTTAAAATAGGATTTGAGTTTATTTTGTTTTAATGTTGTACAGCACTAATACTTGAAGTTTATTTAAGGTTGGATCCCGTCGTGTTATACAATGGGCCGCTCTTATTATGCTGTTGCAGGGCGTAATCGGTAAACTTGGTGCTGTGTTTATTATGATACCAGATTCTGTAGTTGGCGGTATATTTTGTGTTATGTTCGGCATGATTGTTGCATTCGGATTGTCGACTTTACAATATGTCGATTTGCGTTCATCACGTAATTTGTACATATTAGGCTTATCCATGTTCTTTCCTATGGTGCTATGCAGATGGATACAGCTGCATCCAGGTGCAAGAAAAACGGGAAATGACACACTTGACTCAACATTATCAGTATTGTTAGGTACTACAATTTTGGTTGGTGGACTGCTTGGCTGTTTTCTCGATAATATAATACCAGGTACATTTTCTTTAAAAATAATGAATAAAATAATATGGAATTTTTCGCTAAACTGTTTTTTTTTTGTTATTTTTAAAAAAGGTACACCTGAAGAACGTGGTCTAATAGAATGGGCAAATGAAATGCCATTGGGTGATGATAATGTTAATGATGGCACAGCAACAGATTACGATTTTCCGTATGGCATGGAAACTTTAAAGAAGTACGTCAATATAAATTGTACTAAGACTAATTATTAATTCTTATTAACAATTTATTATTATATCTTATTGCAGACTTAAGTGGACTTACTATGTGCCGTTTTTACCAACTTATAAGCTAAAAAAGCAAAGCTAATCTTGGCATACATTTATCTTTTCTGCACTTAATTTTTTTTATTTTTCAAAATTTTAAATGTTATTAGTTTATATAANTGTGTTTAAATTTATATAAATATTTATTTGTTTTTATTTATAAAAAGTTAGCTTGCAATGTGTGTAATCATAAGCTAACTTATACTATGGGCACTACGGGTTTCAGTTCTATGGTGGCTAATTTTTTAATATCAATTTTAGTAGAATATTATCTATATGTTTCATATGTATATTCAGTTCGAAAATAAGACAGCCTTTTGTTATAATTTTTGGCAAATAAAAAAAGAATAAATGAAAACAGCAGCATTGTTCGTCACAGCAAATTTGAGGTAAAATTTACATTACTGCGGGAACCATCCGCTCAGAATTGGAGTTACATTTACAAATTAATAAAATTTTCTATAGTTCGGATAATACTTTCAGATTAACATTGGTATTTATCAAAAATGTATACAAATTATCTAATCAGAACTTACATTGATGTTTGAAATTTGATCAATAATTAGCACCATGATGTAATTAAGAATTTCGAATGATTTTTAGTTGATTTTTAATTCGAGAAATAAATTTAAAGCTATTTGACCTAGACTTAGGTTTTGGGAGTAATATATCAAAAAGAAGCGGATACAATTAATTTNCACAGCAAATTTGAGGTAAAATTTACATTACTATCTCAGATGCTTGTTTCAACAATGAAAAGGTATTGCCTGGTTAACTTTTAGAAATATGTAATATTTTCTTAAAGATTTGGGGTTATTTTAATTTCTTTATATAAAGCAAATTTAATATTAATATGGTTTATANTGGGAGTAATATATCAAAAAGAAGCGGATACAATTAATTTTTGCGCACACTGCGCGCATGCTTGTTCTTTCCTATCACATCTCAAAACACTAACAGACAAAATTCTTTGTCAACATAAACAAAAACATAAGCAACAACAAAATGTAAGCATTTATTTTTAACCATACCACCATTTACGACTGCTTACGAAATAATAATTGTTTTGAGTACAATTGGAAGTAATAAAGGTACTTAATATTTTAGGATGTACTTAAGATTGACAAATTTTCTAATTGTTGCATATCACTGGAATATATGTATTTCTAAATTATACACGCTTTTTCTAGAACTGAGCGGACCATGTTCTATGAATAGTAGACAGCTATGTACGAGTATTTATGTGGAAAAATTATTATTTGATTAGCACGATTAGGTAGATCAACTACAATGGTTTAGACAACTAGTCTAATTGAGTTTTAAATCTATTTTTGGTAAAATTATTTATCACAGCATCTATTTAGTGAATTTAAAAATCACTATTTCCATATATGTATGCAGTTCACGTTTACATATATGTACTTGCTTATATTATACGAAATATTTTACAATTTTAGCAATCAATTAATTCGTCTGACAAGGTGAATACTTCCAAATATGCTTCAAAACTTACAAAATAATTTTTCTGTACATCCGTTATCGATTTCATTATATTTATTTCTATAATTATTACTTAAACTGAATAAAATTGTTTAATTTACAATTAATATTAACGAAATAATTATTTTGATTTATTGCTAGATTATATTTTTGGCAGACTATATAATTTTTTAATGCTTTTTAAGTATTTTTAATATATCTATGTATAACAATTTAAATAATATTGCTAAAAAACGTACTTTATTTACTAATCAAAAACATTTAAAATCCTTGTATCTTATAGAAATATTATGTATTAATGCGCACATAATTATTGGATTTATGTATATTGTTTGGCCTTAATTTATTGAAACAATTCAATTGTTAAAGTCTATTTTGAATCAGATTTATATATTCATTAACCTTTCTTAAACATTATACTCGTATGTTCTTTGTTCTTTAGTTTTGTACACCCAACTCTTTTTTGCACGATTTTGATATAACTCGGTCCACAAAGAAGAGCAAATACACTCTTAAGCACGATTTATACACGATAAAAAAAAAAATTTAACTAAAATCATAAAAACAAAATACAATTGGGGGATATTAAAACAAAAACAACAAATGTGCGCGCTTTTTATCAACAATTGATGATACATAGTTACTAAACAAGTTTATTATTTTATTAAAATTTTGATTTTTACATACACTAAGAACCAATTTTTTTATTGTTATATGTATATATGTAGAGATTTCCCTCGGATAACGCGGTACTTCTACAACGCGTTTTCTATATAATGCGATTTAAAAAAAATCTGTCTCAGTACACCGCGAAATTTCGACTTGTATAACGACTTGTGTAAGCAAGTCTTCTATAACGCGAATCACATAACGCGGAATTTTTCTGGAACCTAACCACCGCGTTATACGAGGTAGACCTGTATTTTATAAAAATATCAATTTGTGGCATTATTATAAGCAGCCATTATTTTCATTTACATTTTCATTTCATTTATTTCAAACAGTATGTATTTATTTTTTCATCCTACGCGGTTTTTAATAAAGTGGAACACATCCTCGATTTTAGTATGTGCTTCCTTTTTTTTTAGGGTATTTTTACACGCTTTACGTTGGAACGAATGAATCTACTGTGTAAAAAAGAGTTGGATGCATTTCAAAATTTATGTCATTTTGCAGTTCGATGTCTATAAATGATCACACAATATATGTGCATATATATAAGTAAATTCATATATGTGCATATTCAGTAATTTCTTGAATTCCATATGTCATGATTTCTATATTTCTTTCAAGTGAAATCAATTTTTTTAATATTTTCTAATATTTTGCAATAACATTAATACTCCTACAGTTATTCGATGTTATAATTTCAATTTGTTTGTTTGTATTTAATAGCTCTAATGCCAACAATTTAAATACTACATGGAAGAATAATTTTCATATAATCGATGAGTCTATACAATGTGTGTATGTAAGTCATCTTATAAAAAAGTAATTATAATAATCGGTTAGCTACGTCTTTATACAGATGTATGTATGCACTTTAATATATTTTTTTTATAAAGGGACTATTTACGATTTACATGTAGCATTGCTATTTTATTTTTTAATTATTAGTATTTTAATTCATCTATTATTTATATTGAAAATAATTGATCAAATAGTATGAAATAAATAGTTCAAATTATTTAAACATACATATAAAATATATTAGTTTATATAAAATGTTACATTCGACTTGCTTCAGAAAATAACTAAAAATTATTTTGATTTAAATGTAAATAAAAATTGTCTGCAAAAAATTTAAAAATATATTAGTAATACGAGTATGTATGAAAATGAAATCTGAAGTTTTCATCACTCTTTAAAAACTTCTATTTCAATTTTGACTTTGACTAATAAAAATAAAAAGTTCGTTATAAATGTAATACCTGGATTTGACAACAAGTTAAAGTAAGGTAGAAGGTTAGAGAGTAGCCATCTTAAAAGAGAGCACACCTTAGCCAGATTTTAGACCCATTGTAATAACACAAGGTTGAAATCATTAATTCAGTTCATTTAAGTCTGTTTACATTCCATTTGACTAATTTTTCTATTAAAAATGTTAAATATTTAACTGCGAGGATAAATAGTATTTGACAAACAGTCTATATAATGGCGAAAAACCCGAAATACGGGTACATAAAAAAATTTAAAAAAAATTAAAAATTGGCACCAAACCTTAAAAATTTATAGGCATATAGGTTATGGGTCTATGAAACTTCATTTAAATAATAAAAAACTCAGTTTAAGGGTTTAAAAACTTAAAAAAGGAAAAGTATTACTATTTCAGACAATTATTAAAAACTCTTTGACATTAATAGATGCTGCTTGAGGTGTGATTCGAAACTAAATATTTCTGAACTATTGAATTGTCAACAAAGGCACGTCTATTTCAAGTACATATGTATGTATTTTGATTAATTCATTGTTTGTGTGTGGCAAACATTTTCACTTGTTTTTGATTTTAACTAAAATAATATTTGCTTTGGTTAACTATGCAAATGAATTATTTTTAAAAAGGATTCACGTTATACGTCTGTAAAAAAATAAGTATCAAAATGATATAAATACAATTACATGTATTTGTTTCTTTTTTTTTTTTTCTCTATGTAAATCTTAATTTATCTATGTCTAAACCTAAATATTATGTATTCATTTAATATAAATAAATAAAGCAATTTTTAAATTCAAATTCATATTTAAAAATTATTTCTGAATTTAGCTGAGCATTGCTGCAATTTTTTAGCACTACCACTTTCCCGCGATGAGGCTGACGATGACGCTGTAGTACTGCGCTTTCTCTTTGCATAATAACAGAATATGCAGAACCCATTTTGAGGTGTTGTACATCAAATATTTGTGGGACTACGCGATGTGGAAGAAGTACGATAGCGGGAATTGGATCTAAAATTTATTATTGATGTTAGGTTAAGCTTACATAGATTGTGGTAAAATTCTTAGCATGAAAGCCTACTTAGTATGTGGTCTTAATCAGCCTACCTTGATATGCTAGAAGTATAATCTCGAATAGGGGTGCGAGTCTCACGCCGGTAACTGGAACTTGTGTGCGGATCCAAAAGTGAAATTGTGCGTTGATCGTATGGTCTCACGGTGCGTCGACCAACTGTTGCATATCCATCTATATGCGAACTGCTGGATATATTTGCGCTTGTTGGTAGTGTTCCATTTAATGTGTACGATGAGCGCCGTTTTGGATTGTACGTACTGTAGTAATTGCTGCTGCCACCTAATGTTGCACCATTACTCTCATATGGACTGGAGCTACTGGATGACTTGTACCGTGTAGGCAAGGCGGAATTTAGTGGCGATAAATAATTGCAGTCAGCCGTTGTTGCATAATGTTTCGAAGTGTGAAATGATGGTGAGGTTGCTGTACGTATGTCATTGAGGCTTTTTCGTGGCTTGTTGGCAGCCGTTGAGTAGTCCAGTGGTGACCTGTAAACTGGTGGCTTAAGTTCGGTGCCGACGGCACTTAGTTTCAAAGGTCGGAAAAATTGTTTCACAATATCTGGTGATTTTGCGCGGTCTTCCGTATTTAGTTTACTACTGGAACGTGCTTTTACAGCAGCCTGTTGCTCTCGGTAAAAATCGCGCACAGCTGTTGGACCCACAATGCTGCTCGTACGTTTCGGTTTTTTTTCGTTAAACCGACTGTAGAAGCTGCGCCGTTTGATGCGATCAATTACACTCTCGTTTGGATCAGATCCATCTGTACGTGTGGGTGATGAAAGTTGTGAAGCTCGTGACAGACGTGAAACTGTGGGCGAAGGAGTGGCATGCAGCATATAGTTGTCTTCCGAACAGACTGACCAATTGTCGAAGTATAGCTCCGGTTCATCGGTGGGTGACAGAAATGTAGAAGTAGAAGCGCAGTCGTCTTGATAACTGCGTGAATCGGATGAATAGTTGGCTATGTTTTCGTTAGAAGGTGTTAGTAAATGATTGCGATTGATCTCATGTGCAGAGGATGTACGATATCCTGAAGTTTGTGAGGTATGCATAGATGAATTATTATTATTGGTTATGCTGGAATTATTATTGTTGGTCGTGTTTTCCATAGATTGTTGACTGGAACTGTTGTTTGAAGAGCTTTTTAGCGTACCAGGATATGGTGGAAGGTTTGAGTAAATGCCACCATTACCATTTGTAAAGGTTGTAGGTTTAGCATTGCGAGTTGTTGAATTATCGTACTTCTCAATTTTTCCTAAGTCCAACATAAGACCCTTGCGCTTATCCTTATTACCTTGTGACTGTTGTTCTTTATTGAGTGAAATTCGTTCCATTTCGTTGGGATTATTTAATTCTTTATAATGATTTGTTGATCTTAAGTTAACTGCTTGATCCTGAATGCATTCAGGACATGATGCATGCTGCGTATGACTTGCTATTGGTGGAGGTGTCAATTCGCATTTACAATTTTGTTGAGTTTTCTGATCAGTTTTGATGCTGCTTAAGGTATTTAAGTTTGTTGAATTGACTTTAGTACTGTACTGAAGGACACCGACACCATCACCATCCAAAAGCGCGTTTGTGTTTTGATAAATTGGCGATATGGGTGAAGACTCTTCACGTAACTGTCTTTCAATATTGCTCGTGGAACGGGTATTGCGAACACGACGTTCGTTACCATCCTTTTCGAAACGCTTGAACAGGCCTAGCACTTTGTTTACAGCATTCCTATTGAATGTACCCGGCATATCTTCCACACTTACTGCTCTCTTCAGGTAATTGGTTTCTGTGCCCGTATGAGCACGCGGTACTGAGCGCTCACGTAATGATCGTATCATTGCATCTATGCGTGAGCGTTTGTCTGTTTTTATTGGTTTCTCAGTGATTTCGTTTGTTGTGCCATTGCTCTTCGTTGAATCGTTGTCGTTGTTTACCGTTTCATTTGTGTTTAATTTATCAGTCTTTGAGATCATGGTATTGTCCATAGATTTATTTTTCTTCTTAACTGATGCAAGTTTTTCCTTAATTTTTTCCGGTGAGGAAAAGTCTGTTGTTGATTTCTTTTCTAAAAGCGCTGCTGCTGAATTCATTGTTGCCTTCTTTTCTTTGCTCATGGCGGAATCACGAAGTTTCTCAATTTTTTGTCCGATTGCATAAAACAAGCCTTTGCCTGTCTTTTTCTCAGGTGATTTGTCTTTTGCTTGCAAGGCAACAGCAGCTCCGGTTTCCTTCTGTTCTACTGTTGTGGTTGTTGCAGTTGGAGTGCTGGGTGACAGAGGTATTGGTTGTGCCAGTTTAGATTTTTTTGTTACTTTGATTATTTTTTTGATTGTAGTTGGACGTGATTCACTAGAAGAGGATGTGTCAATACTGCCTTTACCAGTTGGTGTAGCCGATAACGACTTTTCTTCCGAAGTAGACTGTCTAGAAACGCTACTTGATTTAGGTGTGACTGAAGCGCTCGATTCAGTTATGCTTGGTATTGCTATGCCGCTGCGAGTTATTTGTTTCGTTGCTTTGGGTGGTGTTAGTTTTGAGGCTGGATAACTCTTTGGTCGAATCAGTCGACTTTCACGTGGTGTTACACCAATATTGCTGTTTGCAGTAGACACATTTGAAATACTGCAATTATTAAGATCTACGTTATCCTCTGGAATAACTGAAGATTTGATTTGTATCTTTAAAGGTTGTTGTGTAGTCGGCAAAGGAATATCTGTCTTCATTGTGCTTGGTTGCGAAATTTCTTTTGTGGGATATGATTTAGGGCGTTTGAGTTTTGATTCCTTTTTGGATTGTTCAATTTCAATGATTTTTATATTCGATTCTTCTAACATGGGTGTGCTCAATTGTTCATCTGTTATCGGTATTTTTATGCCATCCGATTTTTTTACAATTTTCCTAACTTTCTTAATGACGCATGTAGTAATTCTGTTGTCGGCATCAGTACTTGTTGACTCAGAAGATTTTTCCTTTGGTTTTATTTTCTTAATTTTCTTGATAGTAGCAGTCTTTTCAAGACAAGTATCTTCGATTTTTGTAGTCTGTGCTATGTCATCACTTACGCCAGTATTGCAATTTAAATCTATTTTTCTTTCTACCGACATTTCCCTGGGCACCGAGAGACGAGTTTCATTTTGCGATCTCACAGCGGAGAGCAGCTGAAGTTCTTGCAATATCTTATCAGCTATTTCATGTTTATCCATTTCCGTACTAATGTCACGTGACCGTGATAGACTTCTACGGTGGNTTTCCCTGGGCACCGAAAGACGAGTTTCATTTTGTGATCTCACAGCGGAGAGCAGCTGAAGTTCTTGCAATATCTTATCAGCTAATTCATGTTTATCTATTTCCGTACTAATGTCACGTGACCGTGATAGACTTCTACGGTGGCGTTTGGTTGTATCGAATTGCTGTGCATCATCCTGGCATTCTGTAAAAACTTCCATACTTTTATTGCGCACATGCCCCGAACCTGACTTTTGATTTGTTTTCTGTGTTTCAAAAGGTAAGCTAGCTTTACGTTGCAGCACGTCATCACACTCATAAATGTTTAGACGATCTCTGCTCGATTCACGAGATTTTTCACGTATTTCGCGTAGCACGCTTTGTGTTTCGCGTTCACGCAATTTCTTCTCACGTTGGTATGGGTTCTCCTCGGATTGAACAGTAACTGGCTCTTCAAAAAAATCAGGACGTAGAAAGCGTGATATACGCCTCTGCGAGGAACGTTTACGCAAGGAGCTACTGCCACCATCCGCCGGTATTACCGGAGATGGAGACATGCAACCACTTGGTGGACGTCCCAGCGTAGAGGCATTTGCCAAATTTGAAACTGGCTCTTTTATGCCTTTATTCAAATATGGCGAATAGTACTTATATTTATCATTAATATCAGTAGCATAAGTTGTGCATAAAGATTTACCGTAGTCATCACGGCAGACGCTATTGCTGCGACTTTTAATTGAATGTGCTGCATCTGCTGGAGTAGGTATACCGGACTCACAATCATTACGAGTGCGACCTACACTGCGACGGCGGAGCAGTGTATTTGGGATACGTTCAATATTTTCATCATTAGATTTTAAAGTAACTACAGTTGCGTTATTTGCGGTCGTCGTTAAGTTCGTTTCGGATATATTTTCTTTCACATCATTTGGAGTAGTCAGCCCGCGTCCACCACTTTGACTGCGTTTATATATCTTAACAGTTGAAATTAATGGACTCGCTTGCATGCTGAGAGTACGTGAAAGCTTTTGTGCTTGTGTGGGCGGAAGTTTTGCCAGTAGTTGTTCTTGAAAGCATTTTGGTAGGCCGGGTGTGATGCTGGAAAGAGTTTCCAGATCCTGCTTACTTAAATGAAGACGTGATAAGTCCAGATCGGCTAAGTCGACGGGCTCTTTTGTAAAATCAACTTGTTTTTTACAACGTGAAGTAAAGTCTATTTTTTGGCTCGAACTATCGACGGGCTTGTCACCATTGGTATGCGTCGTACAATTTCTTACTGTGGTGGATTTGGTACCTGAAAAGTAAGAGATAAGCACAACGCTCGTTGGTTTGGTTTTATTTTTAGGAACAATTGAAGTCAGTAACTTAATCGAATCGTCATCAATAAATAACGTGCTATGTTTAGTTTTATACTTTGGGAATATAAGTATTATGATGTATTTAAGAACAATAAATAATTTTTGAAAAGAATAAATTCGGAGCAGGCAGTACTTACCACTAAAGTACACGTACTTGTACGTGCAGAATTTTTTGTGTTTAGTGTTGCTTATTATAAACATTTAATTTAATCAAATTATAACATAACTGGTATTTTTAAGTTAGACAATTTTAGTAGACAAAGTGCGTTCCAAAATGTTGATCGGGATTGTCTATAACTTCATAATTTTTGAGATTTTTGGTGTTTTCTTAACTGTCATAATAAACAAAACTGTAGTAAAATATAATTTCTATGTATGCTTATACAGTAATTTAAGTTAATTCGTCAAACAAAATAACTCTAACTCTTCGGGTAAATTAATATATTGTGTTTGCATCTGATTACTTGAAGTTACTGAGGCTAATTCTTGTTGGCGGTGGGATTAATTTATATAAAATCAAGTAAAACTTACCTTATATCGTTCAAATTAATTGCATGTTTTGAAACTAAATTTTTAAGCAAACGTTGACTAAACTATTGAATTAAAAGAATTACGTTCTTTTATGGAGTGGATATGATATTCTTGAGCGCGATTTCAGATTCGTGATCGTCTATTTGGTATAAACTTTTATTAAAAACAATGCTGGACAAATAAAAACATACACATAAATTATATGTGGAATTGTAACAGAACTTTAGGACCACAAAATTCAAAAAATTAACAAAATTTTAACTTACGTGCAGCAGTAGCAACAACAATAACAACATATATTAAAACATAAAATTGTTAAATAAAAGTTTGGAATTAGTTTTAAAATATTTTATTATTGCTTTAAAAAATATATATATATATATGTATATATATTTAATTTTTTAATATGTAACAAAAATACGTTATAAAAATACTATTGCTCATATACGTTTAATTATAATTTTGAACAAAATAAAATTTATAATTTGCAACTTTTAAAAAAACTATAATAAAAAACATACATATTTGAATAAAATGCAATTTGTTTAATAATTTAATTTTTTAACTATTTTATGTGTTTAGTACTAAATAATATTTGTATATTGTTTGTTTTTAAATAACTAAATATGATATTAAAGCTTCAACAAAATAATAATATACGAACTAAAATTAATTTTATTTTATGTTAATGAAGTAACGAATAAATTTGGATTAAATATTTGTTAAAACTTAAGCACGTTTGCTCCACTATTCTATACAAAAAATGTAACTTAAGTTAAATAAAAATTTTTAAATAGAATGGAAAATGTGAATTATCCAAATATTTATGTGTCTCATGCAAAGTGTTTCGTTTAGAGCAAGTTCTGATATTCTATATTCAAATAATTTGGCTGCTGAAACATCTTAATAGAAATTAATATTAATATTAAATAGTATAATTTGCAGAAGATGCGAATTTTTAACTAACATTTACACAATTTGGCAGTGAATTTGATGAAATATCTAAAAACAGGTAAGAGTCTTGAGTCTTGTAATTGTAATTTCTTTTTTAACTTAAGTTGTTAATTTAACTGATTTAAAATATTCAGCTACTAAATATTATGTAATACCTGTATTTATTAATATTTTCTGTTGCCTGAATCCTTGCTTGTATGTACTAATAAAAATATAATACATAAAAAGACTTTCAACATATACAATTATAGTGATACTTATATGTTATTCAACATATCTGTGCTACTTGGGCAAGGAAACTAGGTAGGTACATTGCCAACATTAAAACCTATATGTTATTCACATTACATATATGCTTTATGAATATACAAAAAAAAGTTAAGCTTACTGTTTTTTTGAATTCGTATATAAGTGGAGCAAAATCATCAATTTGATTTAAGAGTTATCAAAATATTTAAATATTTTTTGTTTATTTCGCTTTGATTTCGAAATTCAGTTACTTATAAATAAAATGAAAAAAAGCATTGAATTGAGCGATGTTGTTATGAGTTAATATAAAAATACATAATTTGTTAAAGTAAAATCCAATTGGATTAAAGTCTATCGCCAATTTCGTTTCATTACTTAGTTATTATAATTTTTGTGTATTAACTTAGATTAATAATATTAATTATAATGCTGACTGATTATAAATTTATGTTTCATAAATTTGTCGTAAGTGGTAGTTGTGTTGTTTTATTATTTTGTTTAATTTCGATCTTGGTTGTAGTAGTAAAGGTGGGGCTGCTTTTATTATTTAAAACATGCATTTTAGGAATTCGTAAGCCAACTGCAAAAAGCATTTGTAATTAAATGATTAATTAGTTCAAATAAAATTTTAAAATGTATTAAATAATAAAAAAATTGCAAAATAAAATAAATTAATAAATGTTCAAGATATGAGATTTTATTTTTTATTTTTGGACTTGACATATAAACGTCCGATGACCAAAGAAATATTAGTAATATATTAATAATAAATTAATTTGATATCAATTTTTGACTTCAAGCCCAACAACAAATAATAAAATCTATTAACAAATGTTATTATTTAAAGTAACAGAAATAAATTAATAAAATGTATAAAAAATAAGTTAACAATAATTGTTCATTCTTTTAAAAATTAAATCATTATAGTAAATAAATACGTTTGACATAAAAATATATTCAAGCACGATAAAGAGCAAAAAAATTGAT
>JXPL01008863.1:0-11838 GCA_001015235.1 Sphyracephala brevicornis | reverse complement strand
AAATGGAAAATGGAAAATAGAAAAATGAAAAACGCAAGCGAAAAACAATTTCCTTAATGCTTTTGCAAATCGCTGTTAATGGCATTAAGCATTCAGGCGCATAGTAATAGCTCAAAATTGGCAAAGTATGAGGAGCTCTGGCTGGCAGCGGAACTGAACTGCACGACCGAGGAGCACATACACCAGCGCCGCTTGGAAGCAACGAAGAAAAAAGAAAATAAACATGAGTGATGCGCTGATTTAAACGGCAATTCATCAATGTCTTCAAGTGAAGCTGCGGCGGTGGTGGTGGCAAAGGCAGTCATTGTAGTGGTATCGCATAGAGTGCCATGTTGATTGCCACGCCAGAGGGTTTCGGTATGACAGCACATGCTTGTACTGCACAAATGTAAACATTATCTTAACATTTTTTCGGCTGACATGGCTCGCAGCACTGTGCGAAAGTGTGAGTGTAATCTAAGCTTTGAGGTCAATTAGATGCAAGACAAAAAGACAAAAGCACAAGAAGTTTGAGCAAACAAAAGCAAATAAATTTGGAAAGTAAGCTGCCATGCTGCCATTTTTTATTCCTATTTTTCTTGGATTTTCGCAATTTCTCTAATGTGCAGTTTAATGTGCTGCTATTGGCGTCGCAGTGCGGTCATTGCGTTTACCTTTAATGCTGAACAAACGGTAAAAAACTAAGAAATAGTTTGCCTCTGAACTCACAAACACACACAACGCCGAACTGCAAACATTTTCCAGAAACACATTACGAAATGTCATTAAGATTTCTATCATTTTACGTACGGAAAACTTCGTTAATATATGTCTCAACGCATTGCAAACAAATACAGCAAAAATTGCAACTAAAAAAAAAATTAAATTAAATTTCAGTGTCCATTGCTGGTCAAAATTTCATACCCAATTACTTGAGACTGCACAGTGCCTTCGAAAAAAATTGCGCATCCTTGCTCCACACAACAAATAAAATAAAATTTTATCTGTTTTGTTATAAGTTTTGTGTGTAAGGCCAAACGTTACGCATTTGGCCAACCTTTTGCGTATGCAGAGTGTGGCCAAAATCGACTGAGCTTATCTAAATTGCGTATGAAATAGCAACCACAGTATTATTGCATAAAAAGTCAAAACTCTAAACTAAATGATCGAACTTAAGCAGTTATTGCAATGCTTAAGTTGGCATTAGTTGCAGCCGTTGTTGTTGTTATGGCTACGTACTGCGCCATAACCCCAAAGAGCATGCAGAACCCTTTCGTATCTTTTGCATTTATTATTATTTCATTTATATATACTTTTTTTTATTGCGGCAAATGGTCATTTAACCATAATTTTTGATTACTTTTCTATCTGTAACTCTCGACGTTGGTATATCGCAACGGAAGCTGTGCATTTATTTACTGAGTTTTATGCGTAACAAAATGGCGCATAACGAATTTGTTTATTTTCTGTATATCCTTAAACTCATTTAAGGCAGTTGACCACTACTTAAAAGCATATCATTTTTACAATTTTTCCTACATTTATTTTGAAACTAATTTGTAAAAGGGATTTTCCAGTTTGTAAAATGGACGTTACGCATAACGACTATTACTGTTCGATAAGACCTTGCCCTTGCCTGCGTAAAAGCAAGCCAGTAGTTGTAATTTTTTTTTTATATTTCATATCGCGCTAAAGGTACAACTTTTGCAGTTTATTTATAGCTTTGTGAAACAAGCAATTCGATAAACACTAAATATATGTATGTTTTTTAAAACTTTTTTTAAATAACAATTGTCTGCTAAGTTTTTGAATTGCATGGACGCAGCAGTGTGGCCAATTGATTAGTGCGTTTGAATCAAACGAATGTCATATTTTAAGGAGTAACCAGTATGGCAATTGTTTTTATTGATAAGAAAACGAAAACTTTATACATTTGTTTATAAATATTTTCTTTTTATTATTACTCGAATGTATGCACCTTTGGTTAAATTAAAAAATAATTTTAAATAATAATTATGTACTCGTATGTGAAGCAGAAGAGCGAACGACCACTGCCATAATTCTATAACAAATGTCATAATTCATAATTCTACAACAAATATGCAAACATATTCCTTGTTTATATGATACTAAAAATTCTGAACCGTATTAAATAAGCGTTACAATACTATCTGCTGTGTTATCACATTTTCCGAAATGCATTCCTGCAATTTATTTGTCAGACAGGGTCATCAACTCTTACGTAGTTTATACGACACTTTAATTCGAATTGATTCGCAACAAATTTGTTGGGAACATAGAATCAATGCATTCCTAAACCCAATCGAAACTGTCAATGAGTCACTTTAAATTACAATTTCAACGCAATTTCAGATTTTTGAAACACGTTAAATAAGTGAATAAACACTGTGGTTTCGAAAATGCATTTCAGAAATTTATTTCTAGGCCAACTAACATAATCTTATATAAGACTTAAGACTAGAGAGAATATATGAANAAACTCGGTACTTACTAAATAATTGATAAGTCTGCATGATTCCGTAAAATATATCGTAGCGGATTTCATTAATTATTTCTGTTGTCATATGTCTTTACTCAATAATTTAATAATATAAAGTCAAAATTATAATTTAGTTATCAATATAAAAAAAAATGTTAATGTTCGAAATTAGATCTCTGAAAATTCTTCACCGAAATACTAGAAATTGCTATAAAGTGACAATTATGTGTTAAGTAACAGCACTAAAGAATGCTCAATATCTTCTCTCTCTTCTTTTTATATATAAAACAAAGTGGTAAAAAGCATCTATTTCCCTCTGCTGTCCATAATTGTCAACCAATTTAGCTGTTGTTTTTTGAATGTAGATAATTACGATACGAAGGTAATAGGCAAAAAAAAAATTCAAAAACCGCGCAAATTACGAATTTTCAAAATACTAAAAAGTACTATAAAGTGACATTTATGTGTTTAGTAACAGCACTATGAAGCATTCGATATGAGATTGTGAAATTAAACATATTAGAAATGTGGACTTGGCTTAATTTCTTCTTTCTTTTGCATTTAACCTAACTGCCA
Organism: Sphyracephala brevicornis; assembly: GCA_001015235.1. Classification (NCBI taxonomy): domain Eukaryota; kingdom Metazoa; phylum Arthropoda; class Insecta; order Diptera; family Diopsidae; genus Sphyracephala; species Sphyracephala brevicornis. The sequence continues at coordinate 8,783 of JXPL01008863.1, read as the reverse complement.
CACTGGCCACTGTAGCGCGTGAGGGTTCAGCTAGAGGGTTTTCAGAATAAAAATTTAGTCAAATGACAAGTTTTAGAGCTTTTATATGCTGACAATAAATATGTTTTTTTAAACCTTTATTTTAATATTTAATTTGTTGATAAGAATTACACACCCTCTGCTTTATAAATTGTTAAAAAATTATGTGTTCTATAAGCATGGTTAAATGTTTTCAGACGTAATGTAAATAATAATAACAACTTGGACAAGAACTCTCACAGGAGCTGAATACTTCGACCGCAACGTGGGTCTTTTGTACTATAATGAAGTCCCTATGAAAACAAAGGACGATTAGCCTCCCTTATGAAAGATACAATCTTTTTTGTTGTAGAATTTCTGATGACTCTGGGAGTCGCTAACCAGCCTCTCCTCCTAGTCCATTTCAAAGTCGCAAAGTCACACAGAATGTGGTTTGATGTTTCTTCTGGCCTCAAGACAAAGGCGACACTCTGATTCATCAGACAGCTCCANAACATGTTTATCATATATTATATACATAAATTAATGTATGTACAGTCATTGCCATAAAAATAAGCACACTTAAAAATTTTACTTTTGCGACGAATAAACCAAAAATGTATCAATAAAATAACAACAACAAAATGAGGACCATGTATGTGTATTATTTTAAGAGACTATATACGTGCAATTTGATCATGACATTAAAACAAATGAATTTTATAATGCTTTTTTGAGAATTTTGTAATAATAAAAGTTCTTTTAAAAATTAATGAACTTCTTTCATAAAATATTTTGTGAAATGTTTTAAAAGTACTTTTACTACTGTAAAATCATTACAAAAAATATTAAAAAAATTTTTTTTTAAGAATTTAACGAAAACAATCTTTTTAAAACATTTTTGAAAATGTTTTTTGTAAATATTTTAAAAGGATTTTTATTATTGTAAAATCATTACAAACAACATTTAAAAATTTTTTTTTTTTTATGAATTTTTCGATAACAAAAAACTAGCAAAACAATTTTGAAAATTTTTTTTAAAATGTTTTAAAAGAATTTTTATTGTTGTGAAACATTTCTAACAACTAACAACATTTATAAAAATATTTTCAAAACATTTTTGAAAATTTTTTTTTAGAATTTGGTTAATTTTTTGCGCCTCAAAGTTGCTTTAGGCTTTCAAAACGCACACACAGTTTCGAACTGACAATTATTTATATTTTTTAAAATAATTCCAATTGCATACAACAAACTAAACGACCATTTTGTATTGTTGCTCGAATGTATGTTGCAACATTTCGGTATTGAATTGCAATGCGAGTGCCAACGACAGCCATATTAAATGACAAAAATTAACAGTTTATTAGCACAGTTTGTATATCGAATGTAAGAATGTATGAATTTGCCATAAAAATTGGCTTTTCGCGTCGAACTCGTCTCGCGTCCATCATAAAAACGGCAATGGAATTAAGACTGACATGCGTCGTCTCAGTCTGCAACTACACATGTTGGCTATGCAGTAGCCGGCTAAAGCGAACCAGACGGTGCTAATGAATACTTAGGCCTAAAAAGGGTGCACTGGCAAAATGAGCAAAAAAATTTGCAACACAAAAAGTGGAAAAACTACAAACTAAATTGCGTCTAAACTGTGTAATAATGCAAGAGTCCATGTTAATGCAACAACAACGAATGTGCAAGGCAGCCAACCAAAAACAAACGAACTGGAAGTAGCCATAATTGCAGCAGAGCATGAGCAGAGTTTGTGTTGTTGTTTTTTCATTAATTTTTTTTATTTTATTTTACTTTGCATGCCTTGCATAGCAGTTCTGCACCTCCTACGTTCGGCATAATTGTTTTAATTTTGCTGGCGCAACGTTTGCTGTTGTTGTCGCTGCGGCATTGAAATTCTGACGTGTTGCAAGACGTGTCGCAAGCCTAGAAGTGCAAAAACAGTCTAAATTGTGCAGACGCGACATATACGCACTCAGGCGTGCATTAACTGCATTTTTGCACAGAAAGAAAAGCGAGCGTTTGTTGTCGTGCAGTTAACACTTTAATTGTTGTTGCTATTACGACAAAATAATAAAAAAAAACAACAACAAACTGCTAATGAAAAAAGGGAGCAAAAAATTGTACCCCAATGACGCCATGCTACATTGCTTACTTTTGTTGTTGTTGTTGCTGCTTGTAGTCTTACGGCTGGAAATACAATAATAATGGCCGCCTTAAAGGCCGCCTCAAATGTAAATCGCATGTGTGGTGCAGCGCGCCAAGTGAACAGCGCCGCAAGCAACTTCGCAGCGGCAAAACAATTTGGCGACAATGAGCAGCAGCGCTGCAAAGTGCAACTTGCGCACAGTACTGCCGCCAACTAGACAGTCGGCTGTACAAATGGACGCAGTGTGGACTCCCTGTCAGTTGGAGCTGCAAGTTCACATTTGTGCCAGCGTCTGTTGAGTGGCCTTTATGCGCTTTTTATTGATTGTAATGACGTTGAGTTAAAAGCACTTTGCTGCAGCGTTGGTGTAATGCATAGTTTTGTGTACTCAACGCACTGTCTGTCCTGCCATTGACAGTTGTCGCTCTATTGCCGTTGACTGCCGGCACTTGCAGAACTGTAGATGTGTGTATTCGCCACTACTACATTGTAATAAAGCACAATACTATTTATAACGCATGCTGCAGTCAGTCTAACTAAACTTTTTTGTATGCTAATTGTTGCGCCACAAACCGTGCGCCTCTGCACTCGCACACAATAGTCGCGTTGCTGCTGCGCTGCTATTAAGAAAGCATAATAGAATATCAAAGCGCTATTTAAAGGCGTGACAGTAATTAATTAATTCGTATATGGCAAATTAATATGCTAAATGGTCTTTGTCTGCGTCTTGTTCTTGTTCTTGGTCTGCGACTGCATCTACGTCTGCGGCCACGTCTATGTCATGCAAACTTTCACAACTGAAGCGTAGCGCAAATTGTAAAATGCATAATTGTTTTTCATTAATTGCAATTAGTCAGACTTGCCACCATAGAGTTCGAACAGAGCACTGTTAACAAAATTACAATTAAAAATAAAATAAAATAAATTCAATTTAAAAGAAATTAAAAAAAATGCTAAGGTGCAACTTTCAAATGAACTCAGCTGAGTTCCTTGACATTTTCATTCATTGTTAATGAAAGTGAAATTAGCATAATAATTGCAGTGAAAACATTTAAAGTAAAAGTTTTATTTCAAACTAAAAAAAAGCAATCATTACACTGCTTAGCTGCTATACTGTAGTTCACAAGGAAAAAAAACTTTTTCTCTAAAAATATTAGAAAGTGCTTTAAAGCAACACATAAGTGCATAGTAGCAGCACTATAGAATATATAACTTATATTATCACAATTTGAACTAAAACCTAACAAAAATGTGTGCTTTCTCTGTTATTTCTTTCCATTTAACCTGACTGAGGCACAGCAGTTTACGAGAAAAAAAAACATTCTCTCTACAAAATACTAAAAAGTGCTTTAAAGCAACACTTAAGTGCGTAGTAGCAGCACTATAGAATATTTAACTTATAATAATGTGAATTAAAATTAGTGCATTCTCTGTTTTTTCCTTTATATAACATTTAATTTTATAACTTATAATATAGTAATGTGAACTCTAACATAATAAAAATGTGTGCTTTCTCTGTTCCNAATGTGTGCTTTCTCTGTTATTTCTTTCCATTTAACCTGACTGAGGCACAGCAGTTTACGAGAAAAAAAAACATTCTCTCTACNCTTTCTCTGTTCCTTCTTTCCATTCAACCTGACTGAGGCACAGCAGTTCACAAGGAAAAAATAACATATTCTCTACAAAATCCTAGAAAGTGCTTTAAAGCAACACTTAAGTGCGCAGTAGCAGCACTATAGAATATTTAACATATAATAATGTGAATTAAAACTAGTACATTCTCTGTTTTTTCTTTTATATAACATTTCATTTTATATCATATAATATAATAATGTGAACTCAAACATAATAAAAATGTGTTCTCTGTTCTTTTTTTCCAATTAACCTGACTGAGGCACAGCAGTTCACAAGGAAAAAAAACATTCTCTCTACAAAATACTAGAAAGCGCTTTAAAGCTATGTGCTTAGTAGCAGCACTATAGAATATATAACATATTATAATAATGTGAATTAAAACATAAAAATATAAGCTTTCTCTGTACTTTCTTTTCATTTAACCTGAATGAGGCACAGCAGTTCACAAGGACAAAAAAACACTCTCTCTTCAAAATTCCAGAAAGTGCTTTTAAGCAACACATATGTGCGTAGTAGCAGCACTTGAGAATATTTTACTTGTATTATAATAATGTTAATTAAAATTTGTGCATTCTCTGTTTTTTCTTTTATATAACATTTTATTTTATAATATATAATATAATAAGGTGAACTAAAACATAATAAGAATAGGTGCTTTTCCATTTAACCTGACTGAGGCGCAGCAAATCGCCGGGCTACTGCTAGTCATAAGAAAAACTAAAAATAATTAATAAATATTCATATTTGCACAATAAGTTGGCCAAATGTAGTTGTTTCTGCGATTTTAATGTTCAACATACCCCATTATCCCAAGCATAGGCCCTCTACGAAAATTGCTAACGCCCTCAATTCTTTCCATTAAAGTCTAGCGTCCGATAGAGGCTGCGCTTTCATGACATTTTTGGTCTAACCCGTTTTTTGAATTTGATTTCAATGTTAGCAATTGCAAATGAAATTGTCAGGCGAATGTTTGACTCAAAATTAAATTGAATTAAAAATTATTTAGCCTGCAATATAATATATTTTTAATTTATTAACTAAAGGCTAAAGAATAAAAAAGGCTAAAAAAGAAAATAGCAATACGTGCATAAATTTGCTACAGCCAATCGGATGTAACGGAAAAAATGTGAATAAAAAATGTTGAAACCAAAAAAGGCAAATGAAGGATTCGCCTGTTACTGTTAACGTTAATAATATTGGCAACATTTTCGGTTACATTTTTCTACCAGAAAAACAAACATGAAAATTTATATATTTGTACACAATTTTCCTCTTAAGCCAACACTCATTTCCGTTGCATAATGGCTTCCCTTTCCAGCAGGCTGCTTTATTTTTTCTTGGTTTGCGTTGTGCAAAGGCACAGTTTGTAGCGCTGTGCGTATGTGTTGTTACAAACATGTATGTATAAGTATGTGTGACCGGAAAAACTATGAAACAATTTTTTTTATTTATTTATCAATTTTTTGTTCATATTTTTTTGTATATTTTTTGCGTATGTGTGCCTGTATTTTTTCATCAATTTTATGAATTATATGCATTCACACGTACGCATTAAATATGTATACGAAAATCCAGAATATAAGTCGCCCCAAAGTCCAAGCTCAACTGCATGGCAGAGTGGCCGTGCTGTGGCTATGCTGCCACTCCAGCTACAGCTACAGTAACAACATTGGATTGGTGTTGGTGTTGGCGTTGGTATTGCCTTTGCTGTTGGCCATGTTACTGCTGCCAAAATGCTGTACTGATTGGTTTTTGGTTAAATTTTGTTTGGCTGTTTGCGTGCTGATAAAATAAAATATGCCGGAACACATGCAATGTAAAATCTCTTGGCTGATTTCAACTTTATGCAAGGATGCGTTGTGTGCTGCGTTGCGTAATACGGCTGGGGGTGTACTGAGTGGGCATAGTGGCTGGCTGAGCTGTACTGAGCTGAGTTGAGTTAAGCCGCACAGTTTTTTTTTTTCAGTGCTGCTTAAGCTAAGTGTGTAGTGCGCATATTAAATTATTTAAAATTCTGTTGGTTTTGATTTGCGGCTGCATATCTGCTTAACATTTATTTATTTATTTTTTTTTTTAAATACTGGCATAAAAAATGCCAAGCTTTTGTGCCGAAATAGGCTTAGCCTGTTATTGTTTGACAAGCAGCATGGCACAGCCTTGCTTTTGTATAAATTATGCCTGCAAAAAACCTCAAACAACAAATGTCACAGCCCAGATAAAATAGTTGCTGTTTCAATTTGTGTAAAAATTTATTTGCAAATGTGCTCAGTCATACATTTACAATTTACAATGAAATATTCATGCGAGAAATTACACAGAGCAGTTTTGCATGTCGAAGTTTAAAATCAAACATTTTTGCACAAACATACATTTGAGTTTGAATTTGAAAAATGCTAAACATTGCAACACAAATATTTTGCACATAAAATATTTCAAACAGTTTAATATTTCAACCAAGAAAACCACAAGTACGTATCAAAAGTCGTAAGCTGTTGTTTGTGTAAAGGACATGTCGCCCCTGCCACAGCTCCTGCTGCAGCTCGTCTGCATGCACAACTTTACATATTAAAATGCACTTATGCACTTACATGCGTGTATGTGTAACTAAGATTAAGTAACTTGACCAGCACAAGATTTTGCTTAACAATAGGCTGGGTTTTGTCTTTGTCTAGCCGTACGTACTCCAGCCTGCGCGTCTGCTGGCTATGTGTGCCACGTATTTAGTTACCGAAAACGTCTACAGCAATCTGCATTTATGCATTGCATGCACAACAATTCACCACAATTGCTGCCAATATTCTAAATAATATTAAAACCCAAAAACAAGCTGATTGCTGCCACACGTTGCCATATTTCACTTGCCACAGAATGTCTTCGCACAGCAACAACAACGCATTTCTTTGTTTATTCGATTGCAACTCGAAGTGCATTGCGGCAGTGTGTATGCCTTCCGCTGCTTTCAATACAATTCCAATTCCAATTCCAATTGATTTGGCAAAGCATTGCAGTTTGTATTGCCTTGCATATGCAGAGGCGCACCTACCTGCCAACCCACCTACTTGCCCAGCTGCTTTCCACCTAACTGCAAACTGTAAACTGCAAACTGCACTGCCAACTAGGCTAGCAGTTGCGGCTGACAAGCACGTAAAATGCAATTTGCTATTGGCAGTTTCCGGGTTGTAGCTAGCTTTCTTGGCGACATAAACAGTGCATTTCTATTTGGTAATTGTACCTGCAAGTTGCATGCAACTGTATGTGAGTGCGTGTAGCTGTGTGTTGCTATTTTGTATCTGTCATAGATGTCGAAATTGTCATTTGTTGCGTTAAATTTACCGTTTTCTTGTGCAAGTGCATACGCCTCTTATGCTAAATAACAGCACGGCAGAGCCACAACAACTTGCAACGAAACTTAATACAATATATTGTGTTAAATTCAATACGGCAACAGCAACAATAGCAGCAACAACCACAAAGCATTGCTAACAATACTGCAATATATGCAAAATACGTTCAAATTGAAATTTTACATTTGCGTATAAATACGAATGCACTTGTACTGCTGGAACGGCACATCTTACATGTATTGGCATGCTTGGCAGCCTTCAGCAGCACTTGCCCGCGCACATCCTTGCACACTTACAGCATATATTCTATAATCCTTGTTATTTGCTTGAACACACCCATTTCGACATCTCATGTCTATTGTTGTGCTTGGCTGCGTTCGGTTGCATGAAATGCATTTGCTTTGTTGTTTACATTAAATAAATATTTCCAATTTATTTATTTATTCCTTTTTTTTTTTTGCTGCAATGCTCTTCCCTTACTCGCAGTGGCTGCCTTTTGCTGCTTTCCAGCTGCAGCAACGTGTGTAGGCGTTGTTGGGCAGCGGACCACCCATTTGCGTACTGCATACTTGCAAGTTCTATTGACGCCTGTTTAAAAATTATAACGTAAAGTTCATTTATTGGCAAAGTGACCAGAAATGCAAGTCAACAATGCATAAATTATTTGCAAGTAAATTAAATGTGAATTTATTGAAAATGTTTATTTGCAACGTGTGCTTGCTCCTGTGACTGACTGTGACTGTGACTGTGAGTGTGAGTGTGAGTGCCAGTGCCTTACAACAGCTTACCAGGAGGTTAGCAGAAATTCCTTTTAAGATATTCACAAATTAAATTGATTAGTTAAGCTATTGGTTTTCAATTTTATGTACAACAAAATTGCTTGCGAAAAACTATTTTATTATTTTTGTTTTATTTACGAGCCAGCCAAGGTATTTAAAAATTGTTTCAAAATAAATTCGAAAAATTTCTATAAATTGTTGTTTAGTTTGAAAATTGTTCCTAACATTTTTTGTACATGTAAGAGTGGGCGTTGAAGTTTTATATATACATATATAAAAGCAGCAAATATATGCTCGAGTTTATTTATAATCATTCCAAATTTACAGCAATATATTGACATGCATTTCTCATTCAATCACTTTTAACACAGTACAGAAAATTAAGAAATTTATTTATAATCATTCCAAATTTACAATATATTGACAAGCATTTNATTGACATGCATTTCTCATTCAATCACTTTTAACACAGTACAGAAAATTAACAAAATTAATACAGTTTAAAAAATATAAAAGTAATTCAATTTAAAACAAAATTGTAATATATTTTTATATTTCTACTCCCACGCGTTGTTGTGTCAAAATAATGAAGTGATGAAGCCATATTTCTAATATGTTTAATTTCACAATCTTATATTATAATGACTGTTCCATAGTGCTGCTACTANAAATGTCACTTTGTAGCACTTTCTAGAATTTTAAAAATTCGTAACTTTCGCGGTTTTTAATATTCAAAAAAATTAATATTATAATATATATAAATAATATACATATAAATAAAAATTAATACTAAATTGTATTAATTATAATATAATAATTAATAATGTATTATTACTTTTTTCTACTTCTTCTTTATTTGCCAATTCGATT
>JXPL01008617.1:0-12426 GCA_001015235.1 Sphyracephala brevicornis | reverse complement strand
TGTATATTATTTTTTTATTGTATATTATTTTATTATATTGTATTATTTTATTGTATTTTATTCTATTATTGTATATTATTTTTGTATAGTATTTATTTTACATATTTAATTTTTAATGTGTTCATTTTGTTATTTACAACATTCCTTTTTAAATAGTACTTGTATCTATGTGTTAAGTTTTATTATTTCATATTATTTTAATTCATATATATAGACTGCTTAACTTATATGAGTATATGTGTTTCCAAAATTAAGTATTAAAATATATTCCATGTGTACTGTTATTGCCATTGACTTACAACCAACATTTAAATACATATACTGATTCAATCCCATAACAAATCTCTGAAATTAATTTTGGTTACGAAAAATTTGAAGTTTATAATAGCAAAATAAAAAGCTTCGAAATTTTAATAAAAAATAAAAACACATGTATGTATAAGTAAAAAAATAGGTGTAAAATATACCATATTAATTGATTTACATATGTATGTTTGCTTATATACATACATATGTATGTTAAGAACAATAGGTTACTATTACAATCNTGATGCTCATATAAATGAAATCAGTTTAGCGAGCTGCTTGGGCGAAATATTTATTANCAAAAGAAATTTTAAATAATAGCACTGGAACACAACCATTATAAGAATAGGGATAATCCCTTAAGTGCGTAATGAGCCTCGAGATAAGTGTGCAATCTTCAAAACAGCTGTCAAAATTTGTATGGAGCATAGTTCGCACAGTTTACGAGTCAAAATTGACGCGTAAACGACCTCATAACTCATAANACTGATGCTCATATAAATGAAATCAGTTTAGCGATAATATGACACTAACTGTGTTTCAAAACAATTATTTGAAAATAGTGATCACCCTATGATATATTTCGGTATTCTTGCTAACCACAGAGGCAGTGCTTTAATTCTAATATAAAAGAAAATTTGTTGCTGCGAAGTATTAAGTGATTTTATTAAAAATAATTGTTTATAATGGCAGATAACGACTTGGAAGAATTGCGTGCTCAACGTATGTCTCAATTGCAATCGCAGTATGTAAGTAAAACCAGTCAGAAAAAACAGTTGTTACGTTCACCCACAATATTTTTGCCGGTGCATAAAACCATATGTAGATTATATTACTAAAATGTGCAGTAAATTCAAATTGTATACCAATATATATCTAATAATATAATTGACTTTGTTGAACGACTAATTCTCTCAAAATTTATAAAATTGATATCCTTTAGCCCTACTTATGACTCATTTCATAAAGCATGTTCACTTTAAATTTCAAGGGCGGTGGCGGTGGAGGTTCAGGTGCTGACAAACAAAAGGCGCAAGAAGAGCAGATGCGCCAACAGACTGAGATGAAGAATTCTATCTTGTCACAAGTGCTTGATCAACAAGCAAGAGCTCGATGTAAATAAATCCATTGAAGAATGAAATACTTGACTTGAAATTGAAATTCTTTTGCAGTGAATACTCTTAAAATTAGCAAGCCGGAGAAAGCTGAAATTTTTGAAAATATGGTTATTCGTATGGCTCAGATGGGACAAGTACGTGGTAAACTAGACGATGCGCAATTCGTAAGCATTTTAGAAAGTGTCAATGCACAGATGCCACAAAACAAATCAACAGTAAAGTATGATCGCCGAAGAGCTGCAATAGATTCAGACGATGACGACGAAGATTATGGTTGCTGATCGTTAATTAACAGGCATATAGCAATAAGAATTCAAGTAAATTTACTTGAGTTTATTTATTTACTCATCGAAATAGTGTTGTTTTATACACACACTTTTGTTCAATGCAAACTACTTACACATTTTTGTAATGAAACAACTTTATTTAAAATTATTAGATGTAAAATGAAAACAAACACAAGTCAATAAACATATACTAAAATAAATATTTTGCAAAATTTCGTAAACAAAATTGTAATACCTGTTCTAATTGTACTAAAAAAACAAAAACTAGAGATCAAAAACGATAGGAAATGTTATAAAGTATTTTAGTTGCATAAATGCCCTGCGGAACTTTTTAGTTTTCTATATTTAAATATGGTAAGTTATTTCATTAATATACATTAAAAAATTATAATACGATTTTAAAACAACGACTAGAACGAATTACACTAAAAATGTTACCTCCAAGCCCACAAACCGATTATGCAAACGACGCGTAAAGAAATACATACAACAAATACACATTAAAACCTATCATATACTGTAAAATCATTTCAAAACTATTTCGAGAATTTATATATATAAACTTTGGCACATAAAAGCTTTATTCTTTTTTCTCGTGTTCATCGTCTTCTTCCTCAGATACCAAACAATCGCCGCAAAATATGGAATACAAAATCAATGATAAAAATCCAAATGGTAAGCCAAATATAACCGATGTCAGCACGGGATTACCTTGCCACATTTCTTTTAAAGCTTTTCTAGCTTCGAAGAAAACCCGTTGTAAACGTACCAGGTACGTATCACCACCATATGCAGTAGCGCTGTCATTGTTTATGGACTCTAGAAACATGTGCAATGCCTGTGGTGTCATTTGCATGGGATCGTCATCTGGTATGTAATGATGTTGCGTAGTTGAGTTGATCACTATTAAATGTGGCGTAGGCATTTGATCTAATATTATTGAGTGTGCTATACTTGGATCACCAATCTAAAATAAAAAAAAAAATTACATTTATTGGATAAAAATCTTATAAACTTTTTAAATGTGGTGTGACTTCTGACCTATAAATAATATTATTTTTAATATTATTGTTTGGTTATTACTCAATTCTTTTTAAATGTATACTTACCCAACCAAACTGAAATTTATCATGATAACGGTCGCGATGTTTGCGTATAACACTCTCTACCATATCTCTGAATTCCAACTCATGTGTAGCGATTTGATTTAGTTTATCTTCTTCTACTACTGCAACGACCAAATATTTTTTCGTGCGCAGCAATTGATGTATATTAAAACGAGTCATTTTTGGAAATGTGATAAATCGTTCAACATTCACCCAATGATGTATGGTTTCATTAACGTCTTGTGGATCCATTTCATGTGCTACATGTGCATGTGGATAGAAATGATGCATTTCTTCTTTATAAACAATTACAGCTGGTAATTTTTCTAAATCAAAATGTTGAGTTGCAATATCCTCTGCGGTGGCATAAAAGAAACCATGTTCTTGATAATTTTCAGCTGCAGCATAAAAAGTATCCCAAACAACACCTTCCTGCTGACCAACAAACATGAAGAATATTGTATGCGACCCTTTAAGCATATCAACACTCTCCGTACGTGTTACCAACTGTACGGGTGGCCCACTCATGCGTAGAGCATAGTCAACTAACTCATCTTTGGTACGATCGCTACTATAAACATACTCCATGTTACCTGCGAACAGAACATATTTATATTATAACATGGAATAAAATTAAAATTATACTATTTTTTACCTTTTATAAACATAATTGTAGGATAAGCGCGCACCTTAAATTCACGGGCTGCTGCAGGATATTTGGTACAGTCAAGCCGACCAACACGCACATTGGTTGCATGCAGTGCTTGTGCTACTAATGCAAATATTGGTTCAGTACGTTTGCAATATCCACACCAAGGCGCATAAAACATGACCAAAAATTGACCTTCATGCCTCACATCAATAAAACGATCAGTTAATTCAAGAACACGGGAAGCACTTATATGAGGTAATAATGTTACTGTAGTTATCAATACGAGCACTAATTTTGTAAAATGAGGAACATTTTTAAAACATAACAAATATTATCTACACCATTTTACCTATAAAAGTTGTGCTCGCTTGTGATAATTTGTCAATAAATTTCATTTTTCTGCTGTTTTCAAATTCTTCAAGATTTTTTTTACCAAATATCACGTTAATACTCGTTGCATACTCACTTTTAACAAAAATTATTCATAATATTTATCAAAAATGTGAAATTTTGTTAATTTAATTAGTTTTACGATGGGCTGAAAATTTTCTTCCTTACCATCCCCTAATTTTCGCAACCATAAACTTTTAAGAATACAGTAGAAATAGAAATGCAGAAATTGGGACAAGAATTCAAACAGCTGTTGTGAAAATTAGTGATGTAATTAAATTTATTATATTAATATATTATTTTTGGAATATACTACATACATATATCAATATATCTACATATAGTAGTAAAAATTTATACTAAGTTTTCATATAAAAAAAATTATTCAAAGTAAGCGAATTTCAGTTTAATATATATATATATAAGGTTGTATATATATTACATACACATATGTATACGTTAATAAACTCAATGTGAAAGCCACTGAATAATCACTTATTTTAACATCACTAGTATATGTAAGCATATGAAAAAGGAATTGTACAAAATGTTGCGGCTTACTTCTGTAATAATAAAATCTAAGCATCCGTTATTTATTGGTTTCATAACAAAGTCGCCAACCCATTTGAAAAAGGATATATTTAGCAATGTTCGACATTGGACTTCGCTCGATGGACCAAGGGCTGTTGCTAGACCAAATTTTCCGCGTACGGAAGAAAATGACAAAAGGATTTCACCACTCGGATGGTTATTATTGGTAATACTTCAACTTAATTTTTTACAAAAAAATTATTTTATTTTATATAATCATTTAATTTAAAGCTAATTCCAGTTACAACTTTTGGTTTAGGCTGCTGGCAAGTAAAGAGAAAAGCTTGGAAAGAACAACTTATTAAAGAAATGGATCAATTAAAACAATTACCTGCGGTACCTCTGCCAGACAAGTAAGTTCTTCAGTAGATCTTATAATTTCTCTGTTATTTGAAGAGTAATGACGAAAAGAATACTATAAGTGTATTATTAATTATTAATAATTATTAATTTAATTTAATAATTGATACAGTAAATAGAAACTGTAAATGAACATTTTCGCTGTATAGATGCATATTATTAAAACCTTGTCAAGTCGTCAAATTTTTAAATTGCCACCATTTTTTCTGTGCATGTAACTCTTGTAACACAATCTAAAACAATATTGTTAATTTAATTTTTGTAATATGATATTTTCAAGCTTATCAGATATGTCCCAATTGGAATATCGTTTAGTAAATGTACGCGGCAAGTTTTTACATGACAAAGAATTACTTATGGGTCCAAGATCGTTCATACGCCCTGATGGTGCTGAAACAGTTGGTGGGTTATTTTCGCAACGGGATGCAGGAAATGGCTACTTAATAATCACACCATTTAAATTGGCCGATAGAGAGTAAGTTAATGAAATTTATTAATAAATTAATAAACATTATTAAATTCTAATACATTGCGTCCGATACCAGTGATATCATACTTGTTAATCGTGGTTGGGTGTCAAGAAAACATGGAAATCCCAAGACCAGATCTGAAGGTCAAATTGAAAAAGAGATAGAATTGACTGGCGTTGTACGTAGTGGTGAAAAACGCACACAATTTACACCCGAACATACTGGCGACATTTTCTTATATAGAGATTTGAACAAAATGTGTGCAGCAACTGGTGCTATACCAGTTTTTATTGATGCTACGTATGAATCGTCAGTGCCTGGTGGACCTGTTGGAGGTCAAACGCGTGTTACATTGCGTAATGAACACATGTCATACTTGATTACCTGGTACAGTTTATCATTGGCAACTGCATTTTTATGGCATCGTCAAATTATCAAGAGAAAGCCATTTTAATAAATAACATATTTTAAATATTAATACCAATAATTACCTTTTAATTATGGAATTAAATGTTCAGTTGTGATTTCAAAATGTTCGTACTTATACTATTAGTTTTATTAATTAATAATTAAAAAATTAAAACACGCACTTATACTTTAAAAATAATTTTTATGAATAAATATGCTAATACATTTACATGCAGTTTATAAATATACTATTATTTTATTGATTAATAATAATTCAGAAATTAAAATACGCAATTATACTTTAAAAATAATTTTTATTAATAAATATGCGAATACATTTACATGCAGTTTATAAATAAATGTTGGAGAAGTATTTACTTTACAATTTTAACTTTATAATAGGAATTCAATATACAATAAAATTGTTGAATGGCGATATGCATAAATATTAATTAAGAGTATGTACGAGTACCGTTTCGAACGGATTTTTATTAAAAAATAATCTAAAAATGCGAGAATAATCGTTTACATGATTTTGATAGTTAAACTATTATTTAATACATTTATTTTATACATGTTAGCCGGTAAATACTGAGAATAGGCAAAAAAAAGGAAATATTTAAAAGGGTATTGAACAAAATTGTTTTAATCATTGCGGATATTTTGATTATATAGATAATATGCACTACAATTACGAAGTTATGCTAATTTAAATGTGAAGTGTCTATGAGAAATTAAAAAAAAAAACCGTGACTTAAAAATTTCATCCCTTAAGACAGTGTAAGAAATGTATTGTATTATGTATGTATAACTGAGAATCCGTCTAATTTATAAACGCAAAGTGAAACTTATACACTGGTGTAGTGAATACTTAAAGGATTATATTTGAATATAGTTTTTGGATGTAAATTATAATATATATTACATTACTAAGTCTCAAATCCGAAAATAAAAATTTCATATTTAATTACAATAACTATGAGATAGAATTATCTTTTAAAACTGTAGGTGCATAAACATTTTAATTTCAATAAGAAATGGCAATGTATTCTTTTATCTTTGAATAAGAATTATATAATAATAAAGATCCCGTAGTGTTTCACATTGCTGGTTATAACTCCTCATTCTGTTGNTATTTGAATATAGTTTTTGGATGTAAATTATAATATATATTACATTACTAAGTCTCAAATCCGAAAATAAAAATTTCATATTTAATTACAATAACTACAATTAAAACTGTAGGTGCATAAAAATTTTGNAAAAAAAAAAACCGTGACTTAAAAATTTCATCCCTTAAGACAGTGTAAGAAATGTATTGTATTATGTACGTATAACTGAGAATCCGTCTAATTCATAAACGCAAAGTGAAACTTATACACAGGTGTAGTGAATACTTAAAGGATTATATTTGAATATAGTTTTTGGATGTAAATTATAATATATATTACATTACTAAGTCTCAAATCCGAAAATAAAAATTTCATATTTAATTACAATAACTACAATTAAAACTGTAGGTGCATAAAAATTTTGATTTCAATAAGAAATGGCAATGTATTCTTTTATCTTTGAATAAGAATTTATATAATAATAAAGATCCCTTAGTGTTTCACATTCTGACCCAAATTGCTGGTTATAACTCCTCATTCTGTTTTCGTCCTAATGATATTGTTTACGTATGGTTTATTTCTGACAATGAACNATATTACATTACTAAGTCTCAAATCCGAAAATAAAAATTTCATATTTAATTACAATAACTACAATTAAAACTGTAGGTGCATAAAAATTTTGATTTCAATAAGAAATGGCAATGTATTCTTTTATCTTTGAATAAGAATTATATAATAATAAAGATCCCGTAGTGTTTCACATTGCTGGTTATAACTCCTCATTCTGTTGTCGTCCTAATGATATTGTTTACGTATGGTTTATTTCTGGCAATGAATGTTGAATAAGTCTTTGGAACTTTGCTAATAGATTCTGTTTGGGATATATTGTTAAGTGATGTAGACATATTAAAAAAAATTAAAAGTAATTTACAGTTTATTTGATTAAAATAATTTAATTTGATTACAAATATGTATGAGTTTCACTTTCAGCTCAATTCTATCGTCGAAGGATTTTTTTGTTTTATCTGTTAGTTATTAATATAAAACAAAATATTAAAACAAATCTTTGAAATAATTTTTTAAATTTACTTTAAAACCATGATTGATATTTATTCTTTAAAAAACATTAAACTTCAACTACAGATTAGGCTGTCTAGAAATACCAATTGCATTCTTACATTTTTAAAAATTAGTCACTGCTCTCTGAAAATATGTACCTTATTAAGTACATAACGATAGTGGTATTCACAAGTTGAAATGAACAATGTATAAAAAAACGTAAAAACGAAAAAAAAAAAATCAATTTCATTTGAATTGAGAATAGNAATGAACAATGTATAAAAAAACGTAAAAAAAATCAATTTCATTTAAATTGAGAATATTTTTTAATTTCTTTATATTTGCAATCTGTCTTAAGATAATAAGCAAATGGCTTATAATTAATACAGCATAATAATACAGATTATTTTAAGATTAACTTAAAATACTTGAGAATATGAGTATATTTATAGAATAGTGGATTTTTTGTGAAAATATACTAGAAATAATACAGACCATTTTAGAAGTATGTTAATGTGAAATCAGTTGCTGCTAATTTTTATGACATTGTGACCTATCTTGCACTGGCAAGCACAATTGATATATTGTATAGTTTAAAAAGAAAATCGAATTTCGTTGTCAATTAGTTCATTGCATTTGTCAATTGTAGTGCATATTGTCCATGTAATGACAAAAAGGCTTATATATTAATAGTATACATACATATATGTTGTAGGAATTCACTTAATGCATTCATTGGAATTTCTTACTAAGGATAACTTATAATGGTAAAAATCATAAGAATTTTTGAGGATTTAGTTAATTGAGGAAAAAGTATCAAATAATTGTTCATGCCCTTTGTGTTTCGGTAAAAAATTGAAACGGACTGGTTCATTTATATATACACATATATATAAATACATATTTGATATCGTTTATACACATATAAACGACAACAAAAGTCATACCATTAAAAATGTACACTTTTCATATATTTTTTCCTTTTTTATAATTGCGGTATACTTCCCCAGGATCTCATCAAACCAGCGCGTTGATATTTTTTACCAATAGTTTGTACATGAAAACCAATTTGCAGTAGACGTTCATGATCAAGTATTTTACGACCATCGAATATGTATGCTGGTTTCATCATTGACTTATAAATTCGTTTATAGTCCAAGCACTAAAATAAAACGAAATTTTTCAAGTTTGGTTTTACTAAACATTTTGTATTTTTAAATTACCACAAATTCATCCCATTCCGTGCATAAAACAATTGCGTGTGTTCCACGCACTGCGCTGTAGGGATCACTATGTATTTGCACAGCTTTCTTAACACTTTCAGGAGATTCCGTTACACACGGATGTGTAAGATCATCAATTATTTGTTCTGGTTCGACTTTGGGATCATATATATCTAATTTAGCGCCTTCTTCTAACAGTGTCTTACACACTGTTATGGCTGGAGTTTCGCGTGTATCTCCTGTATTCTTTTTGAATGCAAAACCGAATATGGATATGCGCTTGTCAGACACTGTATTGAAGAGGCATTCAATAATCTGCAAAACAAAATGTGTATTTTTAGAATATTTTATAAATTACATGCTTTCATAGCATACTAACCTTTTGTGAGAAACGTGATTTCTGATACTCATTCATATTAATGACTTGCTGCCAGTACGCTGCTACTTCTGGCAGATTCAAGCCTTCACATATATAAACTAAATTGAGTATGTCTTTTTGAAAGCAGCTACCACCGAAACCAACTGATGCTTGTAAAAATTTTGAACCAATGCGTGAATCTAAACCAATAGCACGTGCAACCTCTGATACATCTGCACCAGTTGCCTCGCACACTGCTGATAGAGAATTAATGCTGGAAATGCGTTGTGCTAAAAATGCGTTTGCCGCTAATTTTGACAATTCGGAGCTCCAAGTATTCGTGGTTAGTACATTTGCTTTTGGTATCCAATGCTCATAAATCCATGATAGTTTTTCCACTGCTTTATGTCCTTCTGCAGTGTCTTCACCACCGATTAATACACGATCTGCATGCAGCAAATCTTCAATGGCTGTGCCCTCAGCTAAAAACTCGGGATTTGAGAGTATATCATAGTGTATGCCTGGTTTTTGATTGGCACGTAATATATGCATAATGCTTTCAGCAGCACGCACAGGCACTGTACTTTTTTCTACAACTATTTTGTTCGATTGTGCAATCTCGGCAATCATGCGTGCTGCACTTTCAACATATTTCAAATCAGCAGCACGTCCTAGAAAATTAATGGAATATTAACTGTTTCGAGCAGAAAGATTAACAATATTTCTTATATGGCAAAATTGCTATACACAAACGCACCTTTTCCATTACCAAAAGTTTTAGTGGGTGTGTTGACGGAAATAAAAATTAAATCAGCTTCTTTAATGGCAGTTTCAATATCAGTCGAGAAGAATAGATTAACATTACGGCATTTTTTAACCACCTCATCTAAGCCAGGCTAAAAGAAAAAAATAAGACACAATTAGTGAATTATTTTTCAAAAATTTCAGTGCATTGTTTTGTTATGGCAATATAATTATTTTTTTTTTTTGATTGACTAACAAGAAGGAAATAAATTACTTATAAAAGTAAGGCAAAACAGTTTTTTATCAAAATATAAATTTAAAATTTTAATGTTTTTGGAAATTGTTAAACCATAAAAACACAAGTGCGGGAAATGAAATCTTTACAAAACTGATAAGCGCCCTTTGTATTCGAAATTTAATGCAAAAGCCAGCCACTGCGAGTTATTTTTATTTTTTGTATGCCAATGTACTACATGCAGACCGAAGCACTTGAATAAACAATTTTTTTACATAATTTTTTGACGAATTAGTCATTTTGAAGAATTGTTATCTCTGACCGTGGTAAACTTTCAATACCCTGTTAACATACTATTGAGAAAACAAAGTCAATCCACTAAAATGNTTTTTTTGTATGCCAATGTACTACATGCAGACCGAAGCACTTGAATAAACAATTTTTTTACATAATTTTTTGACGAATTAGTCATTTTGAAGAATTGTTATCTCTGACCCTGATAAAGTTTCAATACCCTGTTAACATACTATTGCGAAAACAAAGGCAATCCACTAAAATCAATGGTCACTTACAATTTAAGTGGAATTTAAATATATACAAAAAGACGAAAGTTAAGCGTTAATACCTCTAGATAAAACTTTTGAAGGGTTCAAGTTCATATTGTTGGCAAATTGTGTTGTTGTTTATTAGATGGGCTGCTATGAAGCGATTCGTTTTTACTATGTACACTCGTCACTTTTTCACAGCTCAACCAATTCAGTTTTGTCTTCGCCTTCATCTTCGGCTTCACTATAATTGCAGTCTTCGGTAATGTGGGATTTGTATATTATTTACGAAACGTGGCGGATCCACAGTTTTCGATTTCAATATGAAATAACGAATGAAAAGTTTCTCAACCCAAAGATTTACTATCGAATGTCAGTCCATTGCGAAATATGTACACCAATGGCATATGTTCTGATGTTGCGAAAATTTGATCCTAGAACATCAAATTCAATTCAAACTATCTCACTGATTAAACGAGCAAAACATTTCTTATTTCTTTAATTAATAAAATTCAGTTTTTTTTTTGCCTTCATCTTCTGCTACGCTATAATTGCAGTCTTCACTCCGTTGTTTGCGATTAGTATTTTATTTACAGAGAGTGGATCTNTTTTGAAGGGTTCAAGTTCATATGTTGGCAAATTGTGTTGTTGTTTATTAGATGGGCTGCTATGAAGCGATTCGTTTTTACTATGTACACTCGTCACTTTTTCACAGCTCAACCAATTCAGTTTTGTCTTCGCCTTCATCTTCGGCTTCACTATAATTGCAGTCTTCCGTAATGTGGGATTTGTATATTATTTACGAAACGTGGCGGATCCACAGTTTTCGATTTCAATATGAAATAACGAATGAAAAGTTTCTCAACCCAAAGATTTACTATCGAATGTCAGTCCATTGCGAAATATGTACACCAATGGCATATGTTCTGATGTTGCGAAAATTTGATCCTAGAACATCAAATTCAATTCAAACTATCTCACTGATTAAACGAGCAAAACATTTCTTATTTCTTTAATTAATAAAATTCAGTTTTTTTTTTGCCTTCATCTTCTGCTACGCTATAATTGCAGTCTTCACTCCGTTGTTTGCGATTAGTATTTTATTTACAGAGAGTGGATCTACAGTTTTAAATATTAATTCTGAATAACGAAGAGCTGCTCTTAACAATTATGACTTATATGGTGACTTCTGTGCTTTTTTTCTTATGTTGCTAAAATTTGATCCCAGATCAGACTAAATATTTATTTTTCCTGATGTTACAGAAATTTTAACCAAAACCATCATATTTAGTAATTACTCAGTCACTGATCCAGCGCACTTATCAATTAGCCATGACTACTAAAATATTATTTTGAAAGATTTTATTAGAATATAACTTTTGGATATTACATCACCCTAATATTTAATAATGCGCAACTAATACATATTTCTCCATGGTGAGAAAAAATCATATTAAAT
>JXPL01008384.1:6144-19380 GCA_001015235.1 Sphyracephala brevicornis | reverse complement strand
TCAACAGGACCTTAGGAGCCTTGGTGTTTCCCACTGGCGCCAGCAAGCACGGGATAGACAATACTGGAGTGGCTTTCTGGACGCGGTTGTAACGGCCAACTAAGAGAAGAAGAAAAGAATAATTTTTCTTCCAAAAGGAGCGAGAAGCTTTTGTAAGGAAAAATTTCAAAGTCGTTGAAAGGGAAATTTCATAATAAAACAAACAATGTCCTTAGAAAATAAAATAAATAAAAACAATGACAAAGAACTGTGAAGAAATGGGAAAAATATTGTTTTGGAGGCGTTTTAAAATGTTGTCATCAAAGAAACTCACAAACATAGAGGAAACCTCTATAAGATACATGCTCTGGGAAAGGCAATTTAGACAGCTCGAAGTCAAAAATTAGTTTTTATTTGTTTTCATATTTCACTTCAGTCAATATTATTTTTTTCAAAATTTAATTCACAAGCAAATCGATTCGAAACCGAACGAGCGTACGAACCCTTACTGCTGGCTTTTCATTTTACCTTCTCTGATAAATATTAGAAAATTTATAAAGGAAGAAGAAAAAGGACATTTCACAAGTATACGAATATATGAAATTGGATATTGAATGTGCAAAAACTATGACAACAATACACACAACAACAGGACGATATTTATGTTAGATATCCTTCTCTTTGTTTGCTACAATATTATTTGGCAGGATAACCAAAACCAAAAATCTGCAACGGCACTAATAGCAACATAAAATAGGACAAAAGGAAATTAAATGATATCTAAAATTTTACTAATATTTCGCTTCTTTTGTGTTTTCTTCATTGTTTTCCTAACTTTTTGCATTATTTTATGCGCTTTTGTTGACATTAAGAAAAAAGTAGAAAGTAATACTTTTCAATAAGGAAAAGGTGCACCATGTACATCCCATTCGTTAATGTGTGCAGCGTCAACGTCAACTTCGAGTTACGGTTATGTGTAGCTAAGAGTAATACGGCTGAACGGCATGGTATGACTTTCACTATGACGACTTCTGTACTTTTGCACACACGAATGCAGCTCCAGCAGCAAAATTATGATGCACAAAACTACAATTCGATACCGCTGAGCAAATGTTTGCATTTACGTTGAGTGACGAAAAGAATATGTACACAGTGCCACAGCGCACCCACGTCCAATGCAAACCTTTGAGTTTATTCGTCCTTAAAATGTATTAAATTACAATATATTTTATTTGTTTCTTTTCTTTTCCTTTGCTTTCCATTTCTTCCCTTTACTTATTGCTATTTAGTTCGTCAGACCTTACATTTCTTTGTGAGTCTTTAAGTTCGGAACTTTCAAGCCATTCTGATATTCTTGTTTCAATATTTTGTGAATTTTTAAATTTGAAATAGCAAATGTTTGGTATGTTAGAATTAAAATAATGCGCACTATTTTTTCATCTCAAAATAATTTGATATTATTAATATATCATTGTAAAGCTAAATAAATTGCTAAATTTTCATATTGGACAGATTGCAAATAAATAAACTGGATCAGTATGAACTCGATGGATGCATGCGCCGGTAAGCAACTTAAATTTTATTTAGTAATATTAAAAGATGCTTGCTAAGAAGCACTTGCTGCCCATTTTTAAGCAATATGACTTCAAATTGCACTAGAAAATTGAATTAGAAAATTGAATGAACTGAGATACGATTTATTTTGGGAACAAGTTGATCAAAAAATTATTCTTCACTAACTATGCTCAGTTTTCACTTCTGACTATTGCATACCTCTATCATCCTCTACAAAATTGTTAGATTATTGTTGAAGCAAACTAACGATTCTTATAGGATATACATACTTACACACCAAGATTAATTAAAATAATAAATAACCATTAATTTTGAAATTTTTTAAACAAAGACATTGAACTTCAAAATGGAATACAATTTCATGTCGCAACTAAAACAAAAAAAGGCAAAATTCAAAAGAAAAAGACGGAATTATCAAACTATTTCAACCTATGAGATAGAATAATTTTACATACCATGTAGGTACACATAAACTGAGGCATATGTAGTCTATATGAAACAGCTGAAATGTTTTTCTTGTGCAAACGAAATCGCAATAGCTTATCAGATCATCGCTTGAGATGGCAATCAATACAGGACTGACAGCCAATCGTAGTATAGTATAGTTCCTAAGTTCCTTAATAGAAGAGCAAAAGTGTAGGAAACAAATTTGTAATTATATTGGCCGACCGCTAAGAAGACAACAGATACTTGCGATGGTGGTAGCATTGTTGAAAGTGATATCAGTCTGGCAATACTGAATTAGTTTTGAGCTCCGTTTTGAGTTCTTTGATGATATGTACGAGTCAGGCGACTCAGGCGACTACTGGTATACTAACTGGTCTGGTGTTCATATTGTCATTCGATACGGTTACTTAAAGGGTAATTAAATTATCGTTTCACAATATGGCACGGCACAGCACGACTGTGTAAGAGTGTGACGCAGCTCCTGCTGCTATTGTTGAAGTATCACAACAGGACGCATCATTAATTTTTTGAAGAGCACAAAGGTTGGTTTGGCTGGGTTGTCGTTTTTATTTTCTGTTTACTTTTTATTTTTTCAATTTTGCTTCCTTCCTTTTCAAGGTGTATAAACATTATTCAATATACATAAATTATTCAGGGTGAATACAGCTCGCGCCTTATCGCGTGTCAAATCATCGTTATTTGTTAAAATTAATGATTAAAGAATGATTGAAATATTTTCATTATAAACACATAAATAAATAAATATTTTTCTATAATCGGAAGTTGGGGAATTTAAATTTGCATGATTAATTGTTCAACTATTTCGCATACAATGAATTCACGAATTTTTAAAATTTTATTATACGCAACAAAAAATTTATAAAACACATATCTTTTTTTTAATTTTTATTTCTTTTTTTATATTGCACAACTTTTTTTCTTTTAATGTGAAAATAAAAACAATTACAGAAACAACAACGCAGCAAAAACAAAAGCAAAATAAAAATAAATTTACTTTACGAAAAAAGTAGCAGAAAAGTGCTCATACTTCAGCGAAGGGAAAAAGAGTATCATAAACTAATTTCCGTGAAAAGTTTCTGTGCAGAAAAACTTTTTCAAGTGTTATGTTGAAAAATTTTTACATTTTTCTGCAGTGCAAAAAAAATAATAAAATTAAAAAAATTCAATAAAAGTTTCAAAACAAGAAATAAAAAAAAATGCATTAAAACAAAGGACAAATGGCTGGAAAAACAACAACTTTTTAGCATATTTTGCTCAAAACAAAGGAAATATGAAATCGTAAAACACAGGGTGCGAAATAAATCGGACTGCTTTAATTATAGATCAGAAAGATAGTACATGTAAAGGTTTTTCCATAAAGAACGTAACAAATAAAACACAGAATAATTGAAATATTTGGCTGAAATTTATTCCAGGTGTAATACATATGTTGCATTTAACTATTGAATCGATCTTATTCTTATGACCACAGCGAGCACTTGTGCAGCGATCGATTCTTTGGAGGCAAATTTCAACATCTATTTCACACATATCGGTCGTAACGTAGACAATTTCGCCAATATTGTTTCGATATTGTCCCTGAGCTCCTGTAACGTTAATGGCTTATTGGCATAAGCCAACGACTTAACGAAACTCCATAAAAAGAAATCCAATGGCTTTTAATCGCATGAGCGGTGGCCATTTGACCAGACCAAATCTCGAAATTACACAGTTACCGAACTTTTCCTTCAATAGATCAATTGTTTGACAAGCTGTGTGGCACCATATTTTTGGAACCACATATCACTGACGTCAAGTCCATCTACTTCTCGCCAAAAAGTCTTCCAACATGACGCGATAGCGAACATTGACTGTAATGTGGCGATCATTTTCGTCGATCAAAAAATATGGTTCTATCACACCTCCGGCATGAAATGCACAGCACACGGTCACTTTTTGTGGTTGCAATGGAGTCTCTTGAAGAACATGTGTATTTGTTACTGTCTAATAAGGCATCTTTTGCTAATTATCATAGCCATTAAACCAAAAAAGGGCATCATCGCTGAAGATGATTTTTCGATGAAATTCGGGATTTTTTTCAAACTTTAGTAGATTCCAATCGGAAAAGTTTCGACGCTTCAAATGATCGAGAGGCTTTAGTTCTTGAGTTAATTTAGTCTTGTAAGGGAGGCCAAGATTTGTACGAAAAATTAGCCACATCATCATTCTGAACTGAAGCACTTACGGCTACGATAGTTTTGGTACTTCGACCGGTGCGTTGTCTCACTTCCACAGGAATATCAAATAATGAATATTTTGATACTAATTTGTCCACAATAGCACGCAATTTGTCTGGTGGGACGATTATTTCGACCGCAAATTGGGGTAAGTGCCCCTACAGTTGCGACTACCGACACAGACTTTCGGTAGTAATTTTTAAATACATACATATATGCCGAAATACATACATATGTAGATATCAAATCTGTGATATAAATGTATTTTTATTTTATATCAATTATACTATATATTCATGTATATCAAATAATATTATTTATCACGTATATTTGTGAACATAACCGACTGAATTAAACATTTGCAGTAAACAAATGTGGTTGGAAACATAGAATAAATCGAAGCGAATAACTGGAAATATATAGCCAGGAATCGGAAGAGATGGATGGAAGTTGTAGCACTTACTAAGTCAGAAAAAAAATAATCTGATATGTCGTCCTAAGCCTGGAAATACATTTTCAATACTGCAGAAAGAAGATTTCAGAAAACACTGTACTTTGGCATACACATTAAACAAAAAAATGTACGTTACTTTAATTTCAAATTAAATCAATTAAAAAGAAAGAAGAACTAAAGCTTTATATAAAACTAACTATATAGCCAATTAAAGTATTCATAATTCTACAAGTGAAACTTCGAGCGAACAGAATTTATGCAGAGCCAAAATTTTCATTTCCAACAAATTTCTGGTATAAAAATTAATATGCCGCACAAACTTTTGATATTCGAATAGATACTCGTAGTAAAACGAAATCATAAAATTTTATTTGGCAAAAAGATGTTTGAAACAAGCAAAGGTGCTTATTTGACCTTTTTCCTATCGAGAACCAACTACCCTTAGCAGGGTCGATCTGAGGTCCTTGACGGGGTACCTGACAGGACACAACGGGCTACGCTACCATCTTAAAAAGATGGGGCTGTCTGATGACTCAGTGTCGCCTTTGTCTTGAGGACGAAGAGACATCCAGCCATATTCTGTGTGACTGTCCGGCTTTAATCTCGACTAGGAGGAGAGTGCTGGGACAGGAGTTAGCGACTCTCAGAGTCATCAGAAATTCTCCAACAAAAGAGATTATGGCTTTCATAAGGGAGGCAGATCGTCTTTTGTTTAGGGACTTCGTTGAAGTACAAAGGTCGCACCTTGCGGTCGTAGTGCTCGGCTCCTGTGGGAGTTCTTGTCCCAGTTATTAATAATAATAATAATCATTTGGCAAAAAGAGAAGAAAAGATCGGTTAAATTAAGCTAATAAATCGAATTGGTGTGCAGATTAAAGCAAAACAGCTTGTATCCTACTCACGACGCATTCCGAGAACAACAGCAAATGGCGTAGTTGAAGTTACTAAAATAAAGGATGATAATTGGAATGCTGAAATTTTATCTTTTTAGCAAAACAAACATCTTAGCAGTTGGAAAATAACAGAAAATAACAGAACAAGACATATTGAAATGCAAGCAAAACGAAATGGAACACAAACAAAATGGAAATACTAACGTAATCAGCAGAGGATACAGCAGCAGTTCCAACTGAAAATGTAAAACCTTGATCAATTAAAAGTGAAGAAAAATTTAATTACGTTCAATCTAGGAAAACGTTCACACACAATATAGCAAAAACACATAGCATGAGCAGTGGGGCTGGGCTAGGAAAATACCTACGAGATGTTCAACACAAACATACAGCATTCTAAGGAAGAAACTGATTTGAAATACAACAAACGCGCACGTATTGAACAAATTTGTTTCTTTCTGGTCTGAAATGAAATTCCATGATAACTGTTTTCCCTGAACGAAGAACAATGAAACAAGCTACGCTACATACACATCGCATTATGTGTGGTACTTAGGTACAGTATAGAAGGACATACTTTGTTTGTGTGAGTACGTAAACCATAACTGAATAGTGCCAAACATTCTGAATTGCAGAAAACTTTACGAAACGAAACGAAACTGAAATCAATTTAAGTTCAATAGAAGATCAAGATTTAACAGAAACATTACAACTATATTACATGAGTATGAACGGAAGGACAAATGCATGTGCTTTGGGTAAACATTCAAACTGAATACAGTGAGCTCTCCAATTGTAGGATTCGTACGAACTTGCACAAAATTATAAAGCATATTTTTCACATAATTGCAATGCTAGGGATTCCTGACATGTATTTATTTCATAATATTACTTTGTTTTCAATGAACTTATTGCTGCATTTAATTACAATGGAGTATTTATCTAAATATGTACATATACACAAGTGCAACGGCATTCATATTTTCGCATCAATGCGTGCTGTGCGACCATCTCCATACATTTTATAAACACTTAAAACATATAGTTTTGAGGCATACGTAGAACTCGTATATGTATATCGAATGCTAATAAGGACAGATGCCATTTCAATATTTAGTTTCATAAATAGTTAATTTTATCTGCGCAATATTGACGTAAAATTAGGAAAGCAATGCAAATAGCATCAATTAAAGTCTTGTATGTTTGCCTGCTGCTGCTCAGTTTAGAGTCCAGCTAGTTTACTTTCAATGTTTTGGTTTGTAAGTTGCTTTCTAATAAACAACAATCAAATACATTATCTCTGTGCACTTGCAGATGATGTCCTTTTGTTAGAAGAACCAAAATGCACATTTTAGTATACATAGTTTGGTATGGTGCAGACCAAGAGAAGTAGCATAATAATTTTTAATTTAAGACTGAAAACGCTGAACATTTCGTACACCACCATTTATTTTCTATGACCAGTATACCAGAAGTTTCCGCGAGATTATCGCTACAAAAAGAAATAAAAGATAAAGTGAAATAATTAAGGTATTCCAAGAAAAAATGCATTTAATTATTTATAGAGCATTTTTTCACTTCCAATAAAATATAGGTGAACAACTGCAAACAAATTTAGTGGCTCTCAATTAAGCTAGCTAAAATATTGTTCAGCTTAGAAAACTGTATAAGGATGTCGTTGAAAGAGAAACGATCGAACCTTTCATGTGTAAATGCCGGCTCTATCCGGTCTATTCATATGGGGGCTCACACGCCAAAGACGTAAGCATACCAGCATATCATACAAATCTCAACAACATTGTCTCTAATCTTAACCGAGCAGGTTAGATCTAACATCGCACTATATATTCGAGGGTATGGTCTCAAAGCAACACAACTGTGCTATTTGGACAAGGAGCTCTTGCGCCTAACATAAGGTCTCTACATAATTGCCAACAAAATCTCTTTTGGTATGAGACTACCTAGAAACTAATCAAATTGAGAATTTTTTAAATGGATCAGAGGCACTGAACAGACACTACAATCGATTAAGTGAAATCTACAAGTAGACCGAAGGACCACCGATTTTCAACAAGCGATTTGCCAATATTCTAGAGAAAGAGCCGACGAATTAAATAAATTTATTTTCCTAACATGCCAATGCGAACTCAACTCAGAGCAAGACGAATGCTGAGTCTAATACGTTGCAATTGGTCACCGATTTATACTTTGCTAGCAAGTTCATAAAAGTATATGTTACACCATGTCATCGGTTACATCTACCATTATTTTGGATTTATTATAGAACGTAAGGACAAGCAGATGGATTTCGGTTTTTATTTTGTTCTAAACTAACACTTTTATGATAAAAGCTCGGCAGCGAAACAAATCGTTATGTTTGGGAGCATATATGGTTATAGCACACCCGGTAAATTGTACTGGTACATCACAACAATGGAGATCTGACTGATGAAGTTCCCATTTCATTTTTTTAATGTTCTCGACCAGATACATATATTGCTTTAACAATTATTTAACCAATGTGTAAGACATCGAAAAATTGTCACAGATGACGCCGCGATTAGATAGGCCTTTACGTAGCAGCAAGAAGCACTTTCATTCCAAAAGTTGTGGGTATATATTGACGATAGGAAGAGGGTCCTCGATATGGAACCAGTCGCTCATCCACAGTTATTATTTTTCCTGGTGTATAGTGTCTTTAAATTTGTTATTCTCCACTGCGCTTAACGCGATATTTCATCGAACAGTTTATGGTGAATTTTACACCTGCATTTGCATCAACACCTTTAGAAGATCCAATTAAGTCAAGAATTGAAACCCACTGACCATTCTCAATGATGTAGATAGATTGCTTGAACAAAGAGCAAGTATTAGATAAATAAATAAACAAAAGTGTCGTTATACATCTGGCGTGAAAAAATTCAAGAACCATTCATAGCCAATTAGATGATGTTTAATGTGGTTTTAAGGTGCCAAGGAATCTTAGGTGAAAACTAAACCTTTTTTTTGTCTTTGTACAGTCAATGTAGGTCCCCAATACCCTTATTGAGTATATAATGGTAGCGGTAGACAGCCCTATAATTATAGTCGACTCCGAATGATTGAATATTAGAGACTTTCTGCGTCAAAACTTGCTATCCAAGAAATAGGCATATTTATTGTCCACCGAGATCGAGTATCTTGACTGCTATAAACTACTTTTTTTTGGCTCTACATTTCATTGCAATGGATCAAACAACCATTCCATAAGAAAATTTGAAATAAAAAAAAATTATGAACATTTGTATTTTGTTAAAAACATGTTAGTTATTTTTGGAAAAGCCTTTATAACTAATTAGTATACGTACAAATTTTATGTATCAGAAATCGCTTTACGATTAATCGCTCGTTTGTACCTTCAAGTATGCATGTTTTTTTTTTTTTTTTTCTTATAAAAAGCAACAATTGTTGACCGCAGTGACAAAACCTCGATAAAAAAAACAACAAATAAATCAGGGACCGGGAATAAGCACAAAATTTCAATATAAAAAGAAAAAACAAAATTTGGGACGGAAAAATTGTATTCATCAACAATAACTCTCACGGACAGACAGACAAATGAACTTAAAACCTATTTTTGTAAAGTCACCTTGTTCAATACACAATATTGGTGGTAGAGAGGGCTATACTGTTATACTGGTTCATAAGGATAAAAATGTAATTATTTCTGATCAATTTGCCGCTTTGTGCTTATTTATGTACAGTTATTTTTGATCAAAATTCAGAGATACAACGTTATGTGCGAGTATTACAAACAATAATCATGTAATTGAATAAAGTGAATTTGCAATTTATAAAATTTTTATATTTTTGTTTGAAATTTGTTGCAACAAATAAATTGAATAAAAAAGAAAAACCAATAAATTGTATTTGAACAAGTTGCAAAAAGTCTGGCAAAAACTTTTCCGACCTAAAATGCAGTACGTCAAGCTCGTAATGCAATTTGCTTTACATTGATTACACTTATGAGAAAATTAACAACAACAAAAATACTAACAAAAATAATCGAAGGCTTTTAAAGTCAAATTGAACATTTTTTTTACAACAAAATGCAACTAAAGCAACAACGACTCAAAGTTTTTTGTTTAAAAAAATTTTAAATTATGGCAACGGTATTCCAAAAATATTATTACTAATATATACGAATTATGTATGTATACATATGTATATGTATGTACATAAACAGTTCCTACCTAACTTGCTAATATAAAATATATGTAAAAATGTGTAAAAAAAGTGTACAAAAATGTGTAAAAAATGTCGACATGGCAGGAGATATTGGAACAAATATCGCAAAACAAAATACATGATATAACAACATATATAAAAAGTATAAAAAATATAAAAAATATTTATTTAAAAACGCAAGAACAACAGCAACAACACTACAAATTGATTGACAAACCAAAATATAAATTTAAAATTTAACAAAATGAAACGAAGCATTGCGCTAACAACAACAACGACAGCTAAAATAAAAACAATTCCATGACATTTTCATTTTTGTTTGTTCTTTTGTTTTTATAATTTTAAGTACACAAACATTATTTTTAGTACACAAAAAGTACGCAAAAATTAAAAAAAATATGAAAGCAACAACAAAAGGGAAAAGAGAAAGAGAAAAAGAAACTGAAAGAAAAATTCAAACAATACCGAAAATAGAAAAAAAAAATACAAAATAGTGAAAATTAAAGAAAAACAAGTTGAATGCAAACAACAAACAACAACAACATATGTATAAACGATTGAAACTTGTGAAAATGGCAAAGTTTTGAAACGAACAGGTCTCATTAAAGCTGAATATGAAGTCAAGAACATGTGAACAAATTTAAGGTAAAATAGAGAAACGAAAATACATATGTAAACTGTACATAGATATATTTGTAATTGCAGAGAAATATATACTTATATGTACATATGTATATATATATCGAAGTATGTATATGTACGCACGTAAATAAATAAATGCAAACAAGTGCGAGAAAACGTCATACAACCAACAACAGCAAAATTTGAAATGTAGTAAAACAAAGATGATTGAGCCGAAAACAGCTACAAGAACAATAATAATAATAAGGCAGGTAAGGACAGCATTGAGCACCAAAAGGAAAAAAGACAATAAAAAACCAACACCATTGAAACTGCAAATACAACAAACGAAACAGGCAGCACCATAAGGATATGCTGAAAATACTACGCATATCAACAGCATTAGCAGTGGAAGTGGCAGTAACAGTAAGAGGAGCAGGAGCAGTAGCGAAGTAGCAGCAATAGTAACGACAACCGTGAGGATATTCATAAGCACTTCCGCGCTGTGGTGGTTGAGTCGAGATCTGAGATACGTTTTACGTAGCGATTAACATTATGGCGCATGAAAAAACACAGAACAACACTCATTCAAACACACATAAAAACATAATACTGAGCACAGCACACAGAATCTGCCATTTGTTCCCCTTAACCCCAACACCGGCATTTTGAACAAGAAGAACGCATCTACACAACTCAAGCAAACTTGCTGCCTCGTTTTTATTACTTTAGATTTGATATTGGACTTATTGTTGTTGTAAACAAAGTGTCAGACATTCAATACTGTTGTCTCTTTTGCGCCACGAACACATACTGTTACAGTGAATTTAGGCCACACCTTTTCGAAATTGGATTTCTCCTGCTAAAGCTGTCCTTCGAACTAGTATTAGTACGTTGTCGTTATCTCTTTTTCACGTACATGGGAAAATCACGTTCGAATACACATGCACGAATATTTCCCCTGCGTTGTAATACCCCAAATTAAGTTTATATTCTCTTGCTCTCTCACTTACCTGAGCATATCCGGTAGGCGTTGCACTACTCTGGGGTGGGAACTCTTTTTGATGTAGGTTGATGACAATATAATCGTACAGACCAACATTAACTCGGTGGATACCTCAACAGGATGTTGCGCTGTAATTTCTTCGGAAATCTGTAAAAACATAAAATAAAAAATTGTATACTCGTAAATAATTTAACAAAAATTTGAATTAATAACAAAAAGAAAAGTATTATCATTATTGATGACATCATCATTTTGAGTTTTCAAACAGATATCGAATATCTAAAAGTAACTAATAATTCGTATTCTATAATAATTAATTCTATCAAAAAGGAAAAACGGATCAAAAAGAAAAAACCGATCAAAAAGAAAAAGTCAGTCGCAGAAAAAATATTACATTAACAAGAACAACAGCAAATGGAATTTGAATCGTAAAATTGAGAAACGTGTCTATGCAAATCTTTCAATGATATTCTTACGTTGGTAATATTTTCTTTTCTAATTCTTTGTAATTTCTGTAGGTACAATTTTTAGATGCTGTTGTTGTTGTCACTGCAATTAAAATAGCTTAAGACACGTTCACTCAAATTGATGAAATGTTTAAGTGATCTGCATATGGCCGAAAAAAGCTGAAAAACAGGCCGTAAACTGTTTGAACAAGTGAATCAGTGTCATATTTGGGAAAAATAAAAAACTAGTTGACCAATACCAATGCGAAATTCAATCTGAAATTCAATATAGCAAACCACATTTTTGGTCTCTTCAACACATCGCAACTCAACATTGTTTCGTAGTGAAAAAATATAACAGTTGTGTTTGATGGTTTTACTTCATTTTCACGTACTAACATTTCACTTTACAACTTTTTTAATATTTTAAACTTTTTAATTTATGATTTGATATATTGCCGCACGTGCTCACAGTAGAAGAATGTGTTGCATTGAGCTGACACATGTACGAGTATGTGTGCAAACCCATAAGCAGTTTATCATTTTATCAACTGTTGCGCTATTCGAGGATGTAGAAATGTTTCAAAAGGCACGCACGCACACATACTCATTCGCAAATACAAAATTAGAGAATTAATAATTTATACAATGACCCTAATTACACTGTCTTGCTGGAGCGGCTTCAAATCGAGTGTTTGTTAAGCGAGGGTATGAAGAGTAAGGAATTTACCTCAAAATTATCAAACAACAAAATGCCTGCATTGAAACGCATACACGCGCTAAAATGTATTTTCTCACTACTCCTTAGGCAAAGTNGCAAAAAATTTATTTGTCCGCTTCAGCATATGCATTTTTACTGCNACGAAGGCCACGCCCACTTCCCATACAAAGGCATTCATTTTTTGGCCATAATTTCATTGGTATTGAACTCAATGCTCTGAAATTTGGTATACGACTATTTTTTGGCACAATAAATCTAATTGCCAAATGTGGGTAGCGTACCACACCCACTTTTAGTTTTATGCAGAGCTCTTGATCTAATTATTCTATGATCATAAAACTTGATATGTAGCTTTGCTCTGACATGTTCTTGAATGCATTAAAAAATGGGCGGGTGCCACTCCCCGTTGTCNTTAGTTTTATGCAGAGCTCTTGATCTAATTATTCTATGATCATAAAACTTGATATGTAGCTTTGCTCTGACATGTTCTTGAATGCATTAAAAAATGGGCGGGTGCCACTCCCCGTTGTCGATATTTTTAATTTTAAATGCAGTGCACTTCCACATTCCTCAATCAATTTAATTATACAAACAACCATTTTACTTGTTAATCATGTCTACGAGTATATT